>JASZXU010000561.1:0-18193 GCA_035521515.1 Phenoliferia sp. Uapishka_3 | reverse complement strand
GAGGAGGAGGGATTGGGAGGGAGTGAGGAGGCGAGAGTCTTGATTGAGTTGGATACTGTGGCTGAGGTTTGGGTTACTGGATGATTGGGGGAGTGGATTCACCGGGAAGAACTGCAGAGAGGCCAGCTCAACGAAGCCATAAAGTATGTCACTGTTTCGAAACCGCACTAGAATGGGAAGCCATCATCTTCCAGACCTCTGGCTCGACGGCGTGCGATGAGATAAGCGGCTAGCTAGTGGAGGTGAGATGGCGACTGTTCGCGTCCACAAAACTTTCAGCTTTCCTGAACACCTCTTTATCTCTCCCTTTGACGTTCCCACAGCTGCAAGAAAAAAAAAATCGCTACTCCAAAGACACCTGATCACAAAGTTTGCTCTCTCAGTACGCGAAAAACAAAATAACTTCCGAAAGTGGACCCAGGTTCTTCTCCGAGAGTACACGCCCAATGTCGGGCTTTAACCGACGACCACCAGATACCGTAAGAGTCTGGTGCTCTACCGACTGAGCTAACCGGGGGTTGATGGAAGTGTTCGCGTGCGTGACGTCCTCGTTGGCGAATTTAGTGGGGCCGGGGGAGAGGAACAGATCTGATCAGTTGTGAGTGTTTGCTGATTCTGGACGGGAAAGCTTACTCTTTGGAGAGCTTCAGGAAAGTTGGCCGGGAGTATGGGATGAGTGGAGAGCAAGTTTGGTGGGGTGAACTTTTGAAGGGTGCGGCGTCCCACTGCGACGTGGAAGTTTATCTTGTAATCCCAAACAGAATACGATCCCTTCCATCTCTTGTTGATTCTGAGAAAGGCTGCCTTTATTTCCGCGAGCGAGCCCACTGCTCGACTCTTCCTTGGTCGCCGTCCATCGAATCGTTATTGGCCGCGTGATTGAAGGATCCTCTTCTGCAGACAATGCAGTCTGCTAGCTTGGCGGGATGAGATTCAAAGTATGACTGCAGTCCGCCTGTAAATCCCCCTCATTTCATACGTGTTTGAATGTTGAGGAGCGCACGAAGCGGAGCGAGAGAATCATACGCGCGTCTACATCGAGGTGGAGCTTTTGCGATGAACAAGTCACACGACTCGTACGTAATGCAAGAATGAATAACGATCTAAAGTCTATATCCTCGACCCATGTCCAGATTACGATATGCAGCCGTGCATCAACGTGCAGGCGCCGGAACTGCTTCCATCCATCGTCCTCGACCAATAAATTCACTCTGCACTCTAAGCTTCACTTCCAACCTCTGAGCCCATTTCCAGAGTCTTATTGAACATAAATCTCCCAACTTTATCGTCCGCCGCTTCGAGTGTGTCCTCGAACGGCTTCTACGCCAAAGACACAGAAGGTCAGTAAGAAACATTGAATGAAGACTGGAACCAGAAGTCAGAACAAGAGCAACTCACACCACCGCCATCGTCGAAATTAACCATTTGGATCCTCCCATCATCAACAGCCGAATGTTGTTCCCTCGTCACTGAAACGCCATGCAATTCCATGCTCGTCTTGTTGAGCCTAGGTGTGGACTTCATCCCTCCAAAAACTCGACTTTTGAAAGTTATGCCTCGATTTGAAGAGTTGTTGTCTGTCGAGCTTGATTCGTCGACTTTTCCGTCGCTGTTGAACATGCTTTTGGCCGTCTTGCGTCGAAGATTGAAGTTGTATAATAACGTAAGAGTGGACAATCTTGCAGAACAGGCAATCATTCCCGTCGTTACTGTGTTTCACTGTATCAGTCTTTCATCAATAGCTCGTTGTAAAAGTTCATCACCATTTGACGTCGGCCTCCAGAGGTACAACGCGAGTTCGAGGATGGTCCAGACAGCTGGCAGAACGCCTGTCTCGATAGCCGCTCGAATTAAACGTCCAAGTGGGCGATGGACACGACTGGAGAGCGGGTAGACGCAGCTATCAGCTTTCTCCGTACTGGTCAGGATGCACCTTTTACGGACCTATGTTTCCATTTTGCCTGTCGCCTCGCACGAGTCAACAAAATTACGAGCGTCGCCGCAATGAGGACGTCCGCTGCTGCACTGCTTGCCATCCACCCGCTGAATTTGAGAAGCGATCAGCTTCCCCAAGTAGCGCTCGCAATGAGCTAAATTTACGTCAACGGTCCCCTCAGCATGTAACGCTTTGAGGGTGATGGGAAAAGGGAAACCAGAATTCCCGTCGCAAGGCAGCCCGAAAACTGATTCGATTGGAAGTTGTCAGTACAGCTATAAAGGAAATCGAGTGGCGTATCCTTTACCGCGAACAACGCTACAAATCCGAGCGCGACGACTAAAACGACACTTCCCGATCTGCAAATCTTCGCGTCGGCTTGAATGGAACCTCTGGTACAGCAACAGCGTGGCTTACAGCTTATACACTCGTGTTAAAAGGACAGCATGTAGAACGATGGCGGAGACTCCAGCCATGATTGTCTGTGGAGAACGAAACGTAGTAGCCGGGTAGGTGGCGTTCGGCGCGCGTTAAGACCTTACCTGTACAGGAAACGGCCACGGCTCGTTTGATATTTGGTCGATATCACCTGAAGGATTTCATGCGTCAATCTAAGCTCAGTCGCTAAGTACAAAAAAATCTCCACCCCAGTACAGAACAGCGTACTCAAGATCAAAGTAGCAAGTCAGCGACGCCGTTCTGCCCCCTCGCACTGTGAGGAAACTCACAAGATAAACCAAAGCGTAACTCGCCAACGAGCCGATGGTGTCACATATAAGCACGAATCGCACAAGGGAACGAGTCCAAGAAGGGTCATTTTTGTATGTCTTGAAGTAAATCCAGGCCTGGGCAAGCTCTAGTGCATACAGGCCCGAATTCAGCCAAGTACCGGCCACTAGGGCACTTTGAGAAAGTATCAAGCTCTGAGACGACTAGAACGAGACGAAGTACGAACCCGATAACCTCATTATAGTCTACATGAGCGACAGCGGACATTGGTGCTAGTAAGCGACTCCTTTCGCCGCGTTCGCGAAATAGCTTTCTTGACGAAGTACGGGAAAGTCTTTGGGTGTGAGATGAGGAGGTAGACTTGGAGGAAAGGAAGGACTGGAAGCCTAAATGAGCGGACTGTCGTTCTTGACCGGACGTGTGGTCGCAAGTAGAGCACTCGCCGAGGAGCGAGCCCACTACCGGCAGGCTGGAACTCTTCCATGCAGCGTCCGTCGTTCGCTATCAGCGTCCGTGGTTTCGTTCGTAGGTCAGGGCGCCAAAGCTCGGCCGGGAGGGGCTCAAAGATGGTAAGCGGTGATGTTTCAGATGTTTTCCGGGCGCCAAAGAGTCGAGGAGAGAGGGGCTCACCAAGTTGCTCCTGCGCGAGCTTTTGCGGGGGTTCTGAGACCTCGCTGAGGAGCTCAAACTCACGAGTACCGCCAACTTGATCCAACCCTCGCATAAACCATTTACTCCTTGATCGCCCACGCTCTGCGCCATTACCGTTTCTCGCGTACCCGAGACCCGACATGAATCTAAAGAGGTCATTCGGATTGACAAACAGAAGAGTCCTCTGACTACGAACAGGAAAAACGGGGGGAGGAACGGGAAAGATCATAAAAACGTAACGCGACGAGGGTCCATCTATCCATCCCATGGGCAAAGAGGACGACAGGAAAGGTCGTGGGAGTAGGGCAAGGAGGGGTGGAAGAAATGAAATGGAATGGAAGGAAAGGTACGATGGAAGTGGAAATAAAAGGTAGGAATGTATAGGGGAGAGGGGAGACGCTGGGAAGTGACGAATCCGGTCGCGGCATGGTCGGCTCCTTCCGCTGTTCGAAAGACGCTTGGAGTTGTAGCGGCGAGTGACGCTTTAGCAACATCCACCAGCTGCCTGTCCACCAACGGCCGCCGAGTTGTTGATCTTCAATGGAGCCTTGCCGGGTCCGCTGGTCACAGGTGTGGTAGCCATGCTGTCGAGTGTTATCTTTCAGCTTACAATCCCCTGCCTACGTACGGATTTGCGAAAGGAACTTACCGATCCTTGATTTGCTTCGCCATCGTCAAGAATGCCTGCTCGACGTTGGTAGCATTCTTCGCCGAAGTCTCCAACATGCTAATGCCCAGCTGATCCGCAAACTCCTTTGCAACACCGTACTCAACAACCTTCTTGTTGGTAAGATCGCTCTTGTTTCCAACAAGAAGCTTGTTGACTCCCTCGCAGGCGTAACGGTCGATTTCTTGGAGCCATTGCTTGACGTTCGAGAATGTGTCGGCGTCGGTGACGTCGTAGACTACGATGATACCGTGCGCTCCTCGGTAGTAGGAGGAGGTGATGGTACGGAATCGCTCTTGGCCTGCTGTGTCCCACTTGAAAAGAAGAGTTGTGTTAGTACCATTCTAAAGCGATGAAAAGGGCAGGTGGCGCAAAAGTCTATGAGAAATGTGGAAGAGAGAAACTGCACAGCAGTAGCCGCTCCATGGAGAAGGGCAATTGACGTCTGACTGCGAATCTTCCTCCAGCGGCTGTTCCATGCAACGACGAGGCGGCAGGTTTGCGCTCGGCAGGCAAGGCGTTGGATCATCCTTTGACAGCCATCCTCTATTCTTCCTGCTTACAAACTCCAAGCGCGCCGAGAAGATGAGGATTCGATCCTCTCCGGGCAACTTGAACCAAACTGATCTCGGCCGCTCGACCACCTCGCGAGCCTTACTCCGATAGCGCCACAGGTCGCTTCCTTCGAATAACGGCCCCAGAGAGTATCTCCTCAGGAACGCAAACACACCCGCGGCACAAGATTAATGCACAAAGACTCGCGTTGGTGCCCTTCAAAATTACGGAGCGAAAGACTCCGTTTTCGGCTCGTGGTCCGGTAGCCTCCCGCCACCTTGACCTTCTAGAGTCTAGTCCCCGGTACTGGAGTCGAAATCCAGCGGTGTGCGTGCCGCGGGTCCGAATGGAAAGGAGGGCTCGTCACCACAGCGCGAGTGACGAGCGAAACCTCCACTCCTGCGCAAAGCTACCCATACCCAGCGTCCAATATACGTGCTACCCATTCTGACACCACCATCTCATGCCAAGGCAGACGTTTTCCACCGAACACAAGCAAACAAAGGACCTCAACTCACAATCTGAAGTTTAACGGTCTTTCCCTCCAACTCGATAGTCCTAATCTTGAAATCAACACCGATAGTTGAGATGTATGATTCGGTGTAAGTGTCGTCTGCGAATCGAAGGAGGAGACAGGATTTGCCGACTCCAGAATCGCCGATTAGGAGGAGCTGTGTAGTTGTTGTTCGTTGAGGTCGCGAGTTATTTTCAGGTAAGCGTCGTGCGGGATGAAGGGACGGTGGGAGTGATGTGAATGAAAAGCGAGGTGTGGTGTGCGAGGAGATTGCGAGGGAGGGGGCAGACAAGGCGTAAATCGCAGCGTGGGCGGCGAGGAGGTGACGAGAGGTGCGGCCGGAGCAACAAGCGAGTAGGGTAGGTAAGTGTGCGCGAAGGACGACCAGTAGGTCGGGGAGATGATAAAAAGATGTGAAGGAAGTGGGTCAGTAACTTCGCACGCGCTCAGGTCACGCCCAGCCGCCCTCGCATCCCTGTGCGTGCAGCCTGGTGCGCACTCTCCGTTCATCCCAGCCAGACGGGATAGCCGTGCGTACCTTGAAAAGGTAGTCGTATTCTGGGTTCTGCATGTTGTGAAGATGGGTCTCACTCGTACAAGTGGTGAAGAGTCTGTGGTATCGAGAGGAGGTTGGGTGGCGGTAGCGGAAGGGAGAGGGTGCGCGCGCAGGATGAGCAGCGACGGAAAGGAAGAAGATGAAGGGAAACACAGTCAGCGAGCTGGTCGAGGGTAGGTTCTTTGTGTTGCCGATTTGGCTTACCTGGTTGGAGGGTTCGGCGAGGAACAACACGCGTTGCCGAACGCCGTGTCAGCACAGGCGCGAACCCAAAGTGAAACGAAAGCGAAACCTACACAGGGCCTTTCGCACCAGTTGATGAACAACCGTGCATAAGGAAGCCAACACCCCGTCATATCTTTCCTTGAGTACAAAATGTTGGTCCGTGAAAGGAACAGAAGAGACAAGTGCGGGAAAAAGAGATGCGAGGTGGCGACAAGAAAATCTTCGAAGGGAAGCTCTCCCAACGTGTGCCGTTATTTGCCGCACTGTAACACCGACAGTCGTGCGTTGGAGTCCCATGGGATAGAATAGCAAGGCATGAAATAAGTGGCTTTATATCTACTCGCCGCATGATGATGCTGCCTGCCGCGAGTGACGGTTCTTCCCAGCCGCCGAATTGCGCCACCAGCTGCCTAATAATGTTGGCCACGCTCGCGGCCAAGCCATGGCGCCAACGGCCGGAGCGTAGGCTATAAGAAGGTAATCAGCTTTTCCATAGAACGAAACTCGTAGGTAGGGAGAAGCTCACCAGATCTCAGTTTTTGCTCTGTATTGATTCGGAGATTGGCTTGCGACGTTCCGAGCCAAATAGCTCTTTGCTTCTCCGTGCATCAAGTCTTCTCGCCCTCAAGCTCCCCAGGGCCGCCGATTCCAAAAGCTCACGGGCTGTGCGACGGAAGCGCTCTTCAACAACCCTTCCGCCTCGTCAATTTCTTCTGGTGTCGGCGGGAGTCGAAGTCGTTCTCCGTCGTCGAGTTCTATCACGTCTGCTTCTTTCACCAGTCGCTCGAATTCGCCAGATTTCCCGCCTTTGGCCCGTTGAGCGGCTCCGGTCTCGGCGTTATAGAGGGCTTGGTGGAGAAGCGTGAAGTGCTCGCGGGCGTAGGCAGGAATTCGGACTTTGCCTTCCAGCTGTGGCAGTAAAGGAGGTTAGCGGATGATATGCTCGAGTCAGAGACAGGACGAACGATTTCGCTGGCTCGGACACCGGGGTAGCAATCTTCGACGACTCGGAATCAGTCGCAGGTCAAGGCGTAAGCGCGTCTGGAGGAAAGAACTTACAAAGTAGAGCATTTTCCTGCGTACGCTCAACAAAGACTTGACCGGAGAGGTGGATTCCCGCGTATAAGCCGCGTGAGCGGACATAGCTCAATATTGGCGCTTTTATAGCAGAGACGTCCAACGCGGCGCCAGCTCCATACGGTCCTGCGAAGGGAAATAACAGCGGGTGAGCTTTATACTCGATTATTTTGAGTGATAATGCGGCCACGCGTACCAGCAACGACGGAAAAGTCTGTGCCGAGAGCGAATTTGGCTCGGGAGGTGAAAGACAGCAAGGCTTCCTCGGTGCGAATGACTGCGACGTGAGTGTCAGCGAGGCGGCAACTGAAGAGTGGATACAAAATTAGACTCACTCAGCACCGCGTCGAATACTGTGAAGAAAAATTCGAAAATTGAGCACGAAAGTCTTCGAGCGAGCGAGGTAGGCACGTACTGTCAATGCCCACCATAAACCCAGCCGTCGATTGATTCGGGCTGACCGAACTCGGTGCGCTCCAAGCTACTCCCATCATCCATCAGCACATCCCCCACCAAGAAAAAAAAAAGCCAGCGACTCACATCCATCTTTCAGCCTCGCAACAACAATGCCACTCCCATTACTCCCCCCGAAAGGCGGCAGTCCATTCCTCATCGCACTATAGATAGCGATTCCTTTCGCATCCCTGATAACTTGAGCTGGAATCTTTCGCAGAGTAGCAACTCCTCCTTTGGTGGCGGTGGTGGTGCCGTCGACGGTGAACGACTCGAAGATGCGAGTGGCTTTGGCGAGGTCGGCGGGGAAATCGCCTGTGGTTGGGAACCAACGTTCGGAGCCGACCTGAGCATCAATTATTAGCCAGTAGTCCTGGCAGCACCGAAGATGACGACGAACGCTCTCTGTTAAGGTGTTCAGATGACCTCCTATCGTATCCGTCACCAACAGCCCCGTCTGCCCCACTACCGCACCCTGTAGCATTGTCCAACGTCAAGTTCCCATCCAAATACCCTCAGCTCGGATGACTCACCTTCTTGGCCGCCCACTCTGCCCAACTCTCGCGACGAGGTCCGGGGCCTGGCACAGTCCTCTTCGGCGGCGGACCATGCGAAGATGGAAGAGGGTAAAGAGATGGTCGGGAAGGTATTGCCGGGGGTAAAGTGCTGCAGACGGCCGGTCGGTCCACGTCCTGCTCGTGCGCTGCTGGGCTATCTGAGTGGCTTGCTATTGAGGAGGACGCAATATCCAGCGACGCGTCGGCGGAGGGGTCGGATGCCGGCGAAACGACCACGCTCTCCATTGGTTTCCGACCAGCCAGAAGCACTCTTGAGTGCTGCCGAGAGAAGCGGACGATATCGCTATTCTGCGGTGGATTGAGAGAGCGTGGGAACGTCGAGAACACAAATCAAAGCGCGCTCGGAGCTTCCCCGGCTCCTCCTGCTCCCCACTTCTCTCCCTTCAACCCATTGCCGTGCAGCGCTTCCGATTCATTCAAAGCGATCGACTAGTCTGCGGTGTTTGCCACACGCTCGCTCTCGCCCGCCAGCTCGCTTGTTTGGGCGCGGGTGGGGAAGCCCCATGGAGCGCTCGCGAGCCTTCGGAACCTTGCCTCAGCAGTGTTTCCACACAAGCCTTCCTGCTTGAAACCAGCTTGGTCATTTTGGTCACTGGGGTGCAGTTGGAGCGGTGGCTATCGCGGTGCTCTTGCTAGAAGAATGGTATTCGCCGCACGCCGCAACGCCACCTACGCTACCGTTACCAGAAGGTGCCAACGCCTAACAAGAAAAGAGGCCAACTTTTGGAAAGCTGCCGCCCGTCGGCCACAAAGAGGACAGTCTCGCGGGGTGGCGACGCTCGTTCGTCTACCTCTCTCTCTTAAAATGGAGGCAAGCCGCTAATCAGTCATTCTTCAACAGCAAGGAACACCTTTCTCTTCTTAAGCCATACTGCGCCTGCTCAGTCCGATCAGCTTTTTGAGGACGTCCCTCACACACCGTCTAACAGTGCGTCTTCTCTGAAAGGCTCTTGCTCGGCCGCAAAGGGTTGCGACATAATCAGGGAGTGAGTGATCTTCTGAAATGTCCCATGCCCATCCTCCATTCCGAAACCTCGTCGCGCATCAGGAGTTGTTGCGGACATGAAAGGCGTCCGATGGCCGGCAGAGGAGGTCGTTTCCTTGAAGTGAAGCGAGCTCTACGGGCTTGACGGGGGAGAAGTCGTAATTAGCGGTCGAGACTACCAAAACAGGACTATGGACCAGGACAGCGGACATGAACGAGTTAATAGAAGGACGGACGCCGATGTGAGACCTACTTTGGACTTGCTAGTGTGGCCCCCTTTTCCACAGCCACATATCATGTTTTGACCAAGACAAAGCGGCTTCAATTCCTTTGACGACGTTCCTTTCGACTCTCCCACCACCCGCTCAGATCTTCGACTGTTCCTTCAGCATTGCTCTTTACGCAAATTTATCTCGTCAGCGCCACCCTCGCCCGAGCGAATCCTCGTCTTGGTATGTCGTCCGGTCCTCTCTTCAACTTCAACACCACTATAGGGTGAGTGGATCCACTTTCCTCGAGGTCTTAATGTCGCTTATTTCATCATCATCAGCGCCCTCGTCGCCGGCTCATGGCTAAATTCCGGCCTGTTCGCACTCGAGCTTTCGCAAGCTTGGATTTACTTCAAGACGTGTCGTAGAGACCCGTCGTGGACTCGGTGTCTTGTCATCCTGTTGCTTCTTTGTGATGCTGTTGGAACTATATCTGGCTACGCGCTGGTATATTTGGTGAGTGGGGTTTCTTTGACGTCAAACGCTGGCGCTCATCATGATTTTTCTGCTAGTATGCTGTGTTATACTGGGGTACGAGGAAGTGTTTCCCATTCCAAACACGACTTTATGGCTAATCTTAGAGTCGTAGGGGCTGTGAATCGCTTGGTTAATGAGCCCTGGCCCTTTCCTGTGCTGGTGAGGCAACCTCGTTTGACTTCTTTGTTATTCCATTGGACTGAATGAGTGATCGAGAATAGGCGATACAGGCTGGACTCTCCACCCTTGCTCTTCATGGCGTACTATTGTATCGCGTTTTCAAGATGTGCGTACTCCGGGCGTCTGCTCGAGAGTCGACACACAGGCTACAGCTAAAACGGCCAACGCAGATCAAAGAGTGTCTTGTTGGTCTCCGCTCTTGGTTTGATAGCGGTGTTGGGAGTGAGATTGATTTCAATCCTTTCACTGAGGTGTGGTATTGACCCTTGCGAACAGTTTGCGGGGTGTGTTTTTGGTGGGGTGACGGTTTCGATATATCGCACGCCCGCAGACCGCTTTAGATTGAAAGGGCCCTTGATGTGAGCCTTTTCTCGGCTTTCAACTATATTGAGCGAACCTGACACCAAATTAGAGCTTGGATGGGTAGTTCGGCATTGGGGGACGTCGCCATTGCAGTGACACTCGTAGTCTTGCTGACTCGAGCCCGACAGCAGACGAAATCTCAGCACAGGTAAGCTCCACTCCATATCGGTATCTTGAAAGTACGATAAAGCGCTGATATTCGGCTTCAGTCGGGTGCAACGTCCTCTCAATCGACTTATTCGGGCAGCGATTGAGACGGGAGTCTTGCCAGCCGTTTGGACCATCTTGGAGCTTGGGTTATATCTTTGGAGACCAACATCAAATGGTAACTACTTCCTCCTTTTCGCACCAATGATTCGCTAACAGCTTCTGGAAATCAAAGTGACGACGGGCATGATACTGTCCACTGGTCGCCTCTCAAGCCTCACTCTGTTGCACAACTTCAACCTCCGGCGCAAAACCGCGGTAGACATGCTGAAGAACAACGGAGAACTCGACCAGTTTGCTTCCGGTGGCGGTGGGGCTTCTTCCTCAAGCCGAAGGAAAGCTTCTACCTGTCGCGTTTTCGGAAACATGAAGTCGACTGCCCAGATTAATCGCACCAGCATGGAACTTCAGGGTGTATCCGTGACACGAGAGCAGGTTCAAATTGTTACATTTGACGAAAGCATGGTGAGTCCTTCCAAACACGACTCACTCGGTGTGAAACCCCGTGCTGACTCGGGATTGTCGCTCTCCTCCAGCTCACACCTCGCGAAACAGATGAAAAAACGCGTGAGGGCTATCACGACGCTCTTGATTCCTCGAAGCCTGTTCTTGTTAGCCGAAGGTGAGAACATGGAATGTATTTTTCCACGTGTGGGGCAAAGTTTCCAGCACGACCAGAGCGGCGGTTACTGAATGTGTACTGGCTGGAGTCTTTCAAACCGCGACGGCGAATTGATGAGCCGTGGGGATGCGAGAGGCTGTCCGTATATCATCTGTAACTTTGACTTTCAGTATCAAATCAGAGGTGGGTTCGGTGGTTGCGTGAACGGTAAGGGTCTGGTGAGCACGGGCCGCGCTCAACGGCAAAGGTTCCCTTTTACCATTTCCCCACGACTTTCTCCCTCAAGACTCCTTGCAGGTCACCTGCCTCCGCAAGCTCTGCCAGCTCGGGTTATCACTGTGGGGCAAGGGTGTGGTCATCAAAGTTATGCAGGCGTCAGCGAGCCGTGACAATCACATTGGCGGAGGTGTGTCAGCTGAGTTGTAATTGTCCCATCTCGGTTGCTGTCACCAAGTAGTAGGCTATGTCTGTGGATGTGCAACTAGAACACGCGCGGAAAGAATGATACAATGTGGGCGTGTAAAATTTTCCAAGACATTGCGGAGTTGAAACAGCAATTCGAAGTTCAAAGTGTCGACCCGCGAGAATTGTGTACCCCTTTTTTTCTGCCTCAAGTTCTCACTGACTACAGTATCTGATGAGAGCAGCAGGGCTGGAAATGCGGAGTCCTTCAGCGGCCGCAGGCACAGTTAGGAAACGGAGACGAAGCCATCACCTAACCGGCGGCCGGGAAAGGGGGCAGAGACAGGGTCTAAAATTCCTTCGTAAGTTGGTTCGGCATCTTCTTCAGCACTCATCCTCATCCTTTCAGCTTGATCAAAGCAGAACATCACGACCCACCGTCAACCGGCGACCGCGAGAGCAGACTTGAAACCACTCGGGTTTGAACGTTTCAAATTTCAATGTCCTTCGCAGCTATCAACTTCAACACCGCGATCGGGTTTGTTTACCGTTCAGTCTTCAGCTGTAGTATCACATCCCCTGACATCGTTGCATCCATCAGCGCTCTTGTAGCCGGTTCCTGGTTTGATTCTGGATTATATTCACTGGAACTTACACAAGCTTGGGTTTACTTCAAGATATATCGAAAGGACCCTTCGTGGATCCGCTGGCTTGTCGCATCACTTTTGGTGGGCGATGCTGTTGGGGCACTATCCAATTATGCACTCATTTACCTCGTGAGTCTTTCTTAGAGTGTCGCGGGAAGACGGTGGTGCTCATTCAACCGTGTGTGTTCTAGTACACTGTTTTACATTGGGGGTGAGCTTTCACAATCCGGTACCGATGAACTCAAGTTTCGGATTTAGTTAAGCAGTGGGTTTCCAATAGGGACCTCAGCGCCCTAGTGAACGAGCCATGGCCCTTTCCTGTTGTGGTGAGTTGACGTCCGCGGAATATTCCTTTCATTCAACTGATGCTTGGGAAGGTCAGTGCATACAATCTGGTATCTCAACAGCAGCACTTCACAGTGTTTTACTGTTTCGAGTGTTTAAAATGTGAGCTTTCTCCACCGAGCGCAAGATTCCAAAGCTGATGGTCGACTCTAGATCGAAAAGTGCTGCCTTAGTTTCCGTCCTGGGAGCATTCGCCTTTATGAGCGTAAGCTGACTCTCTTAAATCAAATATCACCAGCCTTGATCTAATCCGAACGTTAGTTTTGTGGTTGTGTCGTTACCGGTGCTTTTCTCGCTCTCTATCCTACTCCAGAAGGTCGTTACCTGCTGAAGGGTCCCTTGATGTTCGTTTCAATCTGATTGAAGGATACACACGCTGACTGATGCCACATTTTAGTGCGTGGTTGGGCTGCCAGTCCCTGGCCGACGTCTCTATCGCCGCGACACTCGTTGTCTTGCTGAGTCGGGCCCGTCAGAAGTCTTCATCCCAGTACAGGTGAGCTGAGCCGTCCAAATTTGGTGATGGAATCTTCTCCTGACATCATCTTTCAGTCGCATCCGTCGTCCAGTCAACCGTTTGATTCGAGCAGCAGTCGAGACCGGCACGATGCCAGCAATCTGGACAATTTTGGAGCTCAGTTTGTATCTCTGGCAGCCGACATCTAACGTTTCTACCGCCATGATCGCATGCAAAGGTCGCCTGTCCAGCCTTACACTATTATATAACTTCAACCTGCGACGGAAGACGGCGGAGGGCATGATGTTCAAGAGTGACGGACAAGTGGACAATTCAACCTCCGACGGTCCAGAGCCGTCTTTTGCGCGTACAAGGACGCTCAAAAGCCGAATGTTTGGAAACTTGAAGTCAACCCATCAAGTAAACAGCGCGAATATGGAGCTTCACGGCGTCTCAGTGAATCATGAGCAAGTACAAGTTGTGACTTTTGATGAGAGCATGGTGAGTCTTCAGAATTATCTACGTCTCATCGCTTGGTCTGATGCTGTCTTCCTTACTTTTCAAACTTCAGCAACCTTGCGAAGCAGGGGACAAGGTCGCGGGCGGTGGCTTCAAGTTCGGGGACCCCGCCTTCGTTTGATGGTTGTCAGGGACAAGTTTCGGACCGTTTATGTTGTCAACTATCCCCTTACCTATCTTCATGCCGAGGGCTCATTGAGGGCTTCAAAAGCAATTGTACACAGCGGGCCTCTCGAAAGAGACCCGAGTGACGGGTCAGCTACCACCAAAAAGAATCGCAGCTAGCTCTCCGAATAGAACAGCCAGCACTACGTCATGCCCCGAGCCGGGCTTGAACCAGCGACCTTGCGCTATATAAACCTGAAAAGACTTCAGGCGCACGCTCTCCCAGCTGAGCTATCAAGGCGATGGAAATCAGGTTTTTGGACGCCCTCTAAATACCAACTAAATGGCCAGCTTGGTGTTGCTCGTGTCTCTGGCGGATGATGCCGCTGAAGTTCCGGTGTCCATGTCGGTACCATCTCAAAGACTTTCTCGCCTTGAAAGGAAAATTTTACGGGTGGTGGGGGTGGTGGCGTCGCCCAGCGTTCACGATGCAGGCGACGTGATCCGATCCTCCGCGTCCACTCCGTCGAATTCTGGGAACCTTCTCAGCTTCTGTAGCTATCAGATGAGACCAGTCCTTGAGAGCCAGAAAGTTGACGTTAGGCCGATACTCGTACGGCAAAACGAAGGTCCTAGGACAGAACAAGAAGTCAGATACACCCGACCGAATCAAGAGAAAAGATTTTTGCAAAGATTCTGAAATGTTACAAATAGTTTGAGATCTTCAATCGAAATCAATTCATATAAACAGACGGTGGTGGTGCACAAATTTGGGTTCTACTCTAGCCGCACGAAAAACATAATCTCACAATCTCCCTTCTCCCTCCCTCTTTATGACCAATACCTCGCCGAATCCGTGCTCGACTTCTTCACGCTCCCAGTCCTTTCCAGCCCTGGAAAGACCGGTAGCCCCCCATTACTCCCCGATGCCTTCCTCAACGGACCCGTCGCTTTCCTAGCCGACCACCCAACCATCGGCGGTGGTACGTTTTCAAAAGAGGTTTTGACCGGGGAAGAATTCGGCGAATCTAGCATTGATTTGGTGCGCTCCACTCCGCGAGATTCCTTGAGTTTGGACATTTCCCGATCGATGGTTTCGCGACGCAATTTTCGCTCTTTGTTGCTCATGGAGGGTGAGTATGGGAGAGGTGGGATGGTATATTGAGCCGAGGATGAAGTTGATGGAGAGTTGAAAGAGCGGGAACTTTTGCGTTCGGGAAGTTGAGGAGAGTTGAAGGAGCGTGAAGTCTTTCGCTCGCGTTCGGCTGGAGGAGGGGTGAGAGGTCGTTGAGTGACATCAACAAGAATCGCTCGTGAAGGTGCAGGTTCGTCGGAAGGAGTTGAGGAGTGTGAAGATCGATATCCACCCGTTTGGCGGAGGAGATCGTGGTATTTCTATTTGGACCAAGCAGTAAGCAGGCGCGTCAACAACATTGTAAACAAGACCGAGAAGCCTCACCTCCCTCCAATGGTCCCCATTAGCATGCGCCTTATTTAACAACTCTGACTGTTCCTCCATCATTCCCTTCATCCTCTCCCTCTCCTCATTTTCGCCACCGCCACTCCCCTTCAACTGCCTCTCCAACTCCGCCACCCTACTCGCCAATTCCCCATTCTTCACCTGGAGTTCCACCATCCCATCCATCTCATACCCACTCTTTCTACTCGTACTCCTCGACAAAACTCCCGGTATCGGAGTCGGTGTCGAACTCCTCGCCTGAAGATCCGCCAATCGACTCTTGAGCGCATCCGTGCCTACTCTCGTATTCACTGCATACTCCTTTCTCTGAGCTTCAAGTGCTTTAGCCGAATCGACAGTCTTTTGGAGAGTAGCGATTTGGGCGGTTTTGTGATCGAGTTCGGTGGAGAGGCGTGCGACGATGGATGATTCGGCGGAGAGGGCGTCGTCGAGTTGTTCGATTCGGTGTTCGAGTAAAGCGATTGCGGAATCGCGGTCCTTCGCTGACTGGGCCTCGGCGATATCATGTCGTTGAGCTTCCAGTCCAGCGAGTTCCTCGACGTCCTTCACTCGACCCTCTGCTTCCTTCGCAGAAGCGAGCGCGACGTCCCTCTCCGACCTGAGAGCAGCGACCTCTCCAGGACATCGATTATGAAGAGCGACGAGAGCACCCAGTTCCTTCTTAGCGAAAGCGAGCTCGTACTTAAGTGTTCGGATCCGTTCCTCCCTCGCGCCGTCGGTAGCTTTGGCGGCGTCCAGCTCCCGCTTTCGAGCCTCGATGATCTTCTCCTGCTCCTCGATTTTCGAGTTTTTCTCCTTCAGCTCCCTCAACACTCTCTTCAGCTCCTCTTTCGTCTCTGCCAATTCCGCTCGAACGGACACCAACATTTCCTCCGTCTCCGAATTAGACCTCGACGCCGCACTCCTCAGCTCTTCCACTTCCTGCTCAAGCTGCTTGAATTCCTCCGACGTCGTCTCCGAATCTTTGAGTTTCCTCCTCGCATCCGCCAATTCTGCTCTCAGGAGATCCAATTGTCGCTCAGCGGCAAGCAGTGCTTGTTTCCTGTCCGCGTTCGCTCGCGCAGATTTATCGGCGTCGATTCTAGCGAGCGAGCTCGATCGTTGAAGTTGATCGATTTCCGATTTGAGAGCGTCGACTTCTTGGTCTTTGACCGAGAGCTCTTCGAGCTTTCGAGACGCTTCCTCGAGTTGTTGTTCGAGTTCCGTTTCCTGTCGTCGCACCACCAAATCAGCTCCAACCTCTCCAACCTTTCCCACTTCGACTCACCTTATTCAGATTCCTCCTGCTCCCGAAAACGTCATCATCATCTCCTCCTCCAGCACCAGCAAGCATTCTACCACTCCCTCTCGGCGTCCCCATCCCCAATCCACTCATCTCACTCGCCACTCTCCTGGCCCGAACTGGGCTCGCTCCCAATCCGATCAAACTCGAGAACGCTCCAGAAGCTCTCCTAGCCGCGTTCGCTTCTACCACTGGACCGGTGAGGATGAAAGATTTTGTATGCTCGAGTTGTTCACGAAGGCGGTTTAGTTCGAGCTCTCTGAGGGCTAGAGTGTCCTCGGTCTGGTTATGTGAAAGTTGTTTGTAAACATTAATGTACTGTTTTCGGCGAGAGAAGGAGAGGGAGAAAAAATACTTACAAGCCGAGAACGAGTCTGCAACTCATCAACTTGCTTCATCGCCAAATCCCTCTCCTTCGCCAACACATCATCTTCTCTGTCCCTAATCTGCTTCTGCAACATCTCCACTTGCCCAGCATACTGTCTCAACATCATCTGATCCGTCATCAACTACGTTTCCCACCACACCAAAGTCAGCACTCGTCCCTTTCTCCAATTCGCAACCAAAGTAAAAAAGCGAACGCACATTTCCCCTCTCAGCTTTGGTAACCACCATCTTCACCCTCTTCGCGAACTTCAAGGTACTAAGCGTCTCCGTAGCTTGTTCCGCGTCCGGAGAGATAGTACAAATGACGGCTACTCGAGAATTTCCAGAGAGGGCGGGTTGTAGGAGTCGAGTTAGTTTTGAATCGCGGTAGGGGATGTGGGTTGGGATGCCGGTGGCGCTGCGAGATGTGGAAAGGGGAGAGTTTGTAAGATTGGGAGGAGGACGGAGGGAGAGAGAGAGAGAGAGAGAGAGAAGACAAACGATTTGGGTTCGGTGAGTTTTCCGATTACGGTTCCGAGAGTGAGGAGACTGTGGGGCAGAAGGAAAATTCAGCCAGTGTATTGGATAGGGAGCCAGCCATGAATACATGAAGAGAAAGCTTACCTTCTGTTGATGAAGGAACCTTCTTTCAATCGTTCAGTTTGTCCCGTCGCGGACTCGCTCCCAGCCAAATCAATGAGATTCTGCGCGTGGTAGGTCACCTCATCAGTCTAGCAGGAAATCAAAGAAAAAAGATAACATACAAGTCTGCTAGTCCTAGCGCTTCCATCTCTCTTGCCCACACTCTCAATAGTCTACCACTCAACCAATCAGCACTTTCCCTCCCCAATTCCTTCACCCAAAAACCCGAAGAAACAAACTTACCACAATAAAAACCACATGACTCCTACTACTCCTCTCATTCCAATCCGTTGCTCCAGTCCTCCTCCTCCCTTCTCCCTCCCTCAGAAGACCCATAACCTCTTCCGGACCAGAAACAGGTCGTTCTTCGAGTCCTCGGACACAGCCGTCGTCGCCGTGGACGTCTAGAATTTTTGGCTTGGTGGAGAGGGAGGAGAGGGTTGATGTTGAGGAAGAAGTGGTGGGAGGAGATGGGGTGGCGAGGAGGTCGCGGAAAGCTTCGTTGTAGATTTCTAGGAAGGAGACGCGGAGAGTGAAGGTGCGATGGTCGTTTTGCTGAGTAAATGGAGATTGGTTCAGTGGCGTGTCAATCTCAAACAATAAGAAAGAAGTGAGGACCCACAGCACTAATAAACCTGAACAACTCGGCAATACTCAACGGAATGACTCCCAACTCCCCTTCATCTCCCATCATCGTATGAGTTTTCCCACTCGCCGTCTGTCCATACGCAAACACAGTCCCATTGAATCCTCCCATAGCAGCTCTGACAACGCCTCTAATCTTCTCCTCGTATAATTCCTCCGTCCTACTATTCTCCAGGAGGAGTTTATCGAATTTGAACTCGTATTCGCCGTTGCGAGAGGTGGAGGGTGCGGCACCGCGTTTGAGGAAGGTGGGGTGGTG
>JASZXU010000560.1:0-18195 GCA_035521515.1 Phenoliferia sp. Uapishka_3 | reverse complement strand
CCTTCCCACCATTATCCCCATACCCGACCTCCCCCTGCACAAGAAACACCACTCCCAGGACCAAGCTCCCCAAGAAAACATTACTTCCCACGGTATTGGCTACCATGATACCACTTTGCTTTTTGACTCCTGCTTTATAGACCAGGATCTTCTCGGGGAGAGTTGTTGAGATGGAGAGGAGAGTTACGCCGAGAGTAGATTGGGAGAGGGAGAGGAGAAAGGAGAGAGTCGTGGTGGTTGAGGAGAGGAGTTAGCCTGAGAGGGAGAGAAATAAGGTGGAGAGGAGGAGATGGAGGAGGTGGTGCGGAGTTGACTTTGATTTTGGGGTGCGAGGTGGTTTAGAGGAGGGGATGAGGGACGTGGATTCGGAGGGGGTGTTTATTACTGGGTAACGCAGCGACGGCGTTAGCTTCATTTTAAATTTCTAGCGGCAATAAAAGCGAACCTGAAGCCGTAGATTCGTCATCTGAATTATCTTGCTCTCCTTCGCTATCGCTATCCGAGTCACTGTCCGAGTCACTATCCTCCGGCGCCTCCATGACGCCCTTCCATATCCCCCAAGCCACCGCTTCAACATACGCCACAAAAACGCCAACTAGAACTCCTCCCACTAATCTCCCTTTCCACATCCCCGCCGCTCCGGCCTCTCTCCCAAGCTGGCTTGAAATAGCCGGTGTAGTGAGCAGCGCAATGAAGCCGCTCAACACTAGTAGTAGAGTCGTGTAGATCCTCGCGGACTTAGCTTCGGTCGGGGAGAGGGAAGCGGGGGAAAAGAGGAGACCGATTGAGAATGATCCGAGGATGTTTGCTGTGAAGGAGCCAAGGATATTGGAATAGGCGAGCGAAGGGGAATGCGTGAGGAGGGAGGAGACGACGACTGCTAGCTATTAGATTGTATGGGACGGGGTCAGCTTTAGATTGGTGGTCGCGAGGTGGAAGCGGCGAGTCCAGGACGTACCTCTTCCCATTCAGCACCCGCCGTCAAGAGGCCGATTAGGATTGTTGGGACTGAGAATCTTCTAGCGATGACTGCTGTCGTATCTACGAAAATGTCGGCACTTCGTTCTAGCAGGAAAAGAGCGAAGACGAAGACGAAGCCATTGAGGATGCCTTGGACGAGTGGGGAGAGCGACTCAGAGTCAATGAGGGGAAGCATTCCAGTCTGAATTGAGTCGAGCTACGACCACCCGTTAGGTTCGAAAGTGAAAGCAGGAAGGTCGAAAGCTGAAGGGCGAAATGACATCTCCGCTAAGTGGGGCGAAGAAGGAAAGAAGTGCTCAAGCGCGTCAGGGATGAACTCAATTTTTGACACTGGAGCTGTGAATCCGAGTTGGCGTCTGCAGGATTACATCACAGAATGAAGTAGGAGCTGGAAGGGGAGTCTTTTGAATGAAGGTCATACTCTCAAAATGACTTACAGTCTAGAAAAGGAGAGACAGGTGTGAATACAATAATACTGCACAGTCACTGCAACTTTTCTGCTGTTCAGGGCCAGGAGTATCTGAGTGACTCGGTACGCAACATATCAGCCTTGAACGCTCTGAGCAGTGTCCACAAGAGCCCTGTGCCCCAACAAACATATCCCATCAACTCACTCCCCTCTCCGCCACCCATTCAAGGCTTGCGGAGTCTGCAAAAACCGCTCGTAATATGAGTATAGAAATCATGATTGTGGTACGATGATCACTACCACCCATACTGTTCCTTCCCATTCACAAACCAAGATGAACATCCCCCACCTCCCATACTCGCCACCATTTGACTCGCCATGCTATCTCCATCCGTCTCTCCTGTCCCGACCCTAATTCCACCGTTGATTTTCGAAAGCAATTTCGCATCCTTATCCTTGATTGACTGATCCCAAAAAGTGACCTCGCGCAGTGACTTTGAAGTTTTGAGGTCCGCGAGCGACGCAGAGTCAATTCGGCCGTGAGAACGATCGTGACCTGTTATTGAGAGGATGGCGAGTGATGGGAGGGCGGTCAATGCCTTGAAGATGTTTCCGGTGATGCGGTTGTGCGCATCGAGCCTCAGTGTCTTGATCTATGTATAAAATGAACTATGGTTTAGTCAATTGGGGAGCGCGAGAGGCGACCTACGGATTGAAGGTGCGGAATCAGTTCCAGAAGTGCGGCATCCGTGACTTGACCTCCATTTCCCGAATCGGAAGATCCAGCAGTATACACCTGCAGGCTTTTCGTGAGGTGTGGTCGGGAAGCGATAGCAAGAACATGCTCGCTGCGATGCAAAACAAGTGAGCAGCACTTCCCCCGCACTGAAGCCTCTTCCCGACTCACTCTTTGATAGAGAAATCAGGCCCAAAGTAGATTTCTTGAAATCCAACTGCCGTGTCAAGCTTTTCCAGATTCCAATCGTGATCTGAGGTGAAGGCGAGGCGCACGAGTGGAGCACTTGGCGCAGGGCGGTTGGAAGGAGCGGAGGACGGCTTGACAGCTGGCTTCTTTCCTCTTTGTCGCTTTGGATTCGGGTTGTTGTTGTTGTTCTTTGCCTTCTTTGGCCCTTGAGGTTGGTTTGCCATGTTAGTGGGTGGAAGGAAAGAGCGCCCCGCCGGAGAGGAGAAAAGTGATGCCGAACGGGCGGCAAACTCACGTGATTTGGACACGTGTAAGCCAAAGCGCGTCGAGGTGACTTCACTCGCGCTGTACAACTTTTGGTCAACAAAAGAATCACATTGCGAGAGAAATCCTCTACTAGGTAGTCCCAAAACTTTTCAGTCCTCGAAGTCAAAGTTGAAAACGATTTCAACTTCGGAGGGCCGCCTCAATCATCTTGAGCGCACCCATGAGTTTGCAATCGTCAAAGCGATAGGCGAGAAGCTGAAGGGAGATTGGACCTCCTTTGTAAAGCTCCGTGTCGTCTATGGAAAGAGCTGTGAGAAATGATGAGAGAGGTATGGAAGAAGGGACGTACAAATTTCGTGGTTGTATTTGTCTGCATCACTCATGAAAGTCGTGCGCGGAGACTTCAAATCCAAGGCAGGATCGGCAGTGAGGCCAGTAGGAAAGATGACGCCAGGGTAATCGACAAGGTTGGAGATGGCCGTGTAGCTGTATTACGAGCTTGGTTAGATCTTCTCCTGCTACGAAGGCAAAGGAGAAGAAGAACAAGAGACGGCCGGCACTCACCCCCAGTACTTTGACGTCTCGTGACTGTTGGCTGACCCTCCAAAAGGTGCGCAAACAAGAACGTCGATTTTCGCGGCATGCCATACGGCGGCGTATTCTGCACGGTAGCGATCACGACGCTCGCGCAACTGAAAGAGCGCGAAACGTCAGCTTCATAGTCAGGATGTCGAAGATTGAGGAACGGTGACGCACAGTCCAGCTTTCATCCATGGTGTGGTCCTTTGTAAGAGGTGGACTGATGGCCCACTCAGTGAGAGGTTGTGCGTCTTCGCCTCCGTCAAGCAACGCCTTGCGAACTCGCTTGCCGTTGTCTTCGAAGTAGAGCTCGTGCTGATGGGATGGTTGATCAGCGAGATGCAAGAAAAGGGAACAAATCTACTTACAGCAATGCTCACACCTTCCTCAGTTTTGTTTCCATCAAAGTCAACGACCTCGAAATCCGACGACGCGTCCAGCTTCGCTCGGATAGTGTCGAGTCCGCGAAGCATTGGCGGTTGAGGAAGAACCGCACCATCGTGCCGCATGAATCCGACTCGAAGAGGTCTGGCCTTATTTCCAAATGATTCTTCGGTAGTCCAGTCGAAGGGAACGAGGGAAGGATCGCGGTGGTAAGGCTTTGTGCTGAGGAGGGCGCTGAGGAAGAGGTCGATATCGCGAGCGGAGGTGCACATTGGTCCGGTGGAACAAATGATGGAGTCACGGCCTTTTGTTCTGGGTAGATTTTGGAATGGTTCAGTAGAAGCACAAGATCCTGAAGAAGAAATAAAGCGCCGCACATGCCAAGGTAGCCTGCCATTGGTGCAATCTGGGTGGTCGGGCGTATTCCATAAAGCCCGTTGTTTGCGCACGGAGAGCGAATTGAGCCGCCGATATCGCTGTGAATGAAAGTTTCAAGGGAAGTCGAGCAAGGAGACAGCGAGTAGCTTACGTTCCGACTCCAAGGCAGGAGCCATGCATAGCAAGTAGAGCTCCTTCACCACCCGACGAGCCTCCAGGGGAGCAGTTGCGATTGAATGGGTTTAGCTGAAGAGAGGGCGTCATTAGCGCATTCCCAGAACAATTTGACAGTGTGAAGCTCACAGTGCGGCCGTAAGCGCTCGAGCACTCCAGTGTCATAATCGCTTGCGGTTGATTGGTCTTGACGAAGAAAACGGCACCAAGTGAGCGAAGAGTTGCGACCATCTCGCAGTCCTCCTCGGTAATCTTGTTGGTGGAAAAGAAGCCTGCTGAACCCCAGCGTCCCTTGATAGGCATGTGGTCCTGAGAAGACCAGCAATTAGTGAAGTTTGTGAATGAGATCAATACCACTGAATGTAATCAAACCTTGATCGAGATTGGAACTCCATGCAAAGGGCCGATAACTTTGCCTGTCTTCGCCAGGTGCTCGTCGAGCGCCTTCGCCTGTGCGATGCCTTCCTCCAAGAAAATGTCCACAAGGCCTGCAAGGTGAAAGAGCGGTAAATTGATGTTGAAAATGGAGAAAAAAGAGATGGACTCACAATTGACGAGCTGATGAGCGATGACAGCCCGCTTCCCAAAAGCGGTAACGACGTCGACCGCCGACAACTCCCTGCTCGCAATCTTATCTCGCACGGCGGTGGCGTCCAGGGATGTTATCTCAAGCTCCCTCGAGCTCAACAGCCCGCACGAAGCAGGAATTTCCGTCACGTTGAGCGGCAGCGACGAGAGAAGCTCGGGAGCCAGGCGGAGGTCGGCAGGGATCTGTCCTTCGCGGCGAGCGATGGCGGCAGCGGCGTTGCGAAGGAAGTCGGGGGTACCAGTTGGCGTAGGAAGGTTGGCGAGGTTCAACATGTTGGGGATGTATTGGAGATCGGAGAGGCGCAGAGGACGAAGGAAGCTTGTGAGTTGAGTTGAAGAGGTTAGAGGTTGGCTTCGCTGATAACGAGGCTACTCCTTGGGCCGAGTCGGGATGGCTTAGCCGAGTTGACAATGCCGAGGAGTTGAAAATGCCCAACGCTATCAGCTTTTGGAGCAAGATAGGCGAAAGCGCCGAACCCGAGTCCATCAACGCAGCCAGGCGGAAAGCAGGCGACCTGAAAACAGCGGCTGAGCGCTGGATACCGGATACTCGGTGACTTTCTGGCAGACTCTGAGGCAGGAAGTTTAGCAGACGGAAACATTTCTTTGATGGGAAAAAATTGCTGAGAGCTTGACGTGATTCTGGGAGCGTCGCTGCTTGAAGACGTCCCTTGGGGGCCCTTCTTCAGTGCAATTAAGAGGAACTTTCCTCCCCCATAGACGAAGATTACGAGCCTCTGAAGAACTCACTATTTCCGACATGCTCGTAGCGGCTTGTCAACGTCAGCTTCATCTGCCGCCTGGCCTTGGCCTGGCCTGCGAGCCCGCGAGCGCCTTCTCCAAGCGTGACCGCCTCTCAAGATCCTCAAAATCAGGCGAGTCGATGCTGCTTTGGTGGGTGACAGTCCAGGGAGTCGAAAGATTGACGTGAGGTTGTCAGGTAGATGTGCTCACTGCTATCATATATCGGCGGCTCCAGCGTAAAGGTGCGAGGCCTTGAGCGTCAACCCCCAGCGGAGCCCGGGGGCTTGTGATTTGTGCTTAGACAAACTATGTTCTTCGAGAGCCAACGGAACGCTAAAGTTTTGTTCGCGGCACGAGGGTGGAAAGCAAAGACGACGACGCGCGAGGCCAACTTTACACTTCTTTCTTCCAAGTTTACAAGACTCCAGCCCGACGGCCGAGCAGCTCAACACCTTTAATGCAGTACATAATACACGTACCGCCATCTCCTTAGCATCCCGCGACCTCTACCATTCGCCAGCCTCCCTCAAACGTCAGCGTCAGCCCTCCCTGCGTCGCCTCGGCAGGACGTCCCACTACGCGTGCTGTCAACGAAGGGGAGACCACGAGGGCATGATGGGGCACCAGGGGGGGTGCTTAGCACGGGCAGCGAGTTCAGTTCGGGAGGATGGACTTGCTGGGTGAGTTTACTGGCGGGTGGAAGTGGGGCTGTCGGGAGCCTGCTGGAATCGACGCGCACCAATCAGCAGTTCCAAGATTCGGGAAGACTTGCTCCCTACCGTCCAAACGCAGCCCTTGACGCTTTCTGGCCGGATTCCGCGCTGCACTCCACCTGAGGTGTTGCGAGCCCCGTCGGATCGCTTGCGGTCGGCCGACGAGCTCCCGGTCTGCAGGTTGGCGACTTATCACGTCAATGGTACGATAAGCTTCGATTGGGTTGATTGTGCTGATACATTATCAAACACGAAAGCTAGCCGAACCGCTTCCCTCCCATCGCTCATCCCATCGTGCTCGACGTCGACGTTCGCCATGAGCGACCTACCTATTCCTGGATCTCTTTACCTCGTTGATGATAACCACATCAGCCATCAACAGCATGCAGCGGGGAAGCAAAGCATCGTGCTCTCTCCGATTCCTTCCAGAGACTGCAACGACCCGCTCAACTGGACGTTCAAGCGGAAGCAGCTCGCTCATTTCTCCTTGGTTGTCTGTGGGTCCTCGTCAGCTTTAGCTTAGAAGAGAAGTAACCGACTGACTTGATGATGACGTTCAGATGTCATGACAGTCGGTATTGGTATGAAGTCCCGCCCAGAAGCTCGCTTGACGTCGAGACAATTTTACTCACATGAAAGACAGGCGGCTCGGCACTTTACAGTGTCATCACTCCTATCAGTGAGGACACGGGCATATCGGTATCTACCCTCAATGCAGGAACTGGCTACAGTGAGGAAGCTTTATCCAATGTCGAGGAAGCCATGCTGATCATCAATTCTTCCTCCCTACACAGTGTTTCTCCGTGCGACACCACTCTGTTCTTCATCCCTTGAAGAAGTAGCTGAGGCAGCTTGATATGATCAGTCCTCGGATGGGGAGCGCTCATCAACCAACCACTTGCGATGACCTTTGGAAAGCGAGGGATCTATCTTTACAGTCTCCTTGGTAGTGCAGTGCGTCACATTTTGTCGTCAACCTGGCCCATTGAAGGGTACTGAGAGTTCTTCATGCCTCGTAGGGGTGCTGCTTATGGATGCCATACATAACGACAGAATCTGGCTGGTTCGTGCTTCCCGCGTACAATTTCCGATGTGTGTCTTGCTGAACGCGCTGAACCTGGACCTGGTAGGATCGCAAACAAGGTTCTGCAAGGTGGATTCAATTGAGCTACCTACTTCTTTCCATTCAAGCTTTGACACATTGATTTGCGCAGGATTTTTCGGGACCCCTATTGAATCCCTCATCGAGGTTTCCATCTCCGACTTGGTGGGTACCGGGTGTATCTCTACGGTTTGCCCGATCCGCGGCTGACTCCATCTCAATATCCCAGTTCTTTGCGCACGAGAGAGGCCTGTATATCGGTATCTATGCGACTCTTGTTTTTGGAAGTAACTTTGTCGGCCCTCTCATTGCTGGGGTGCGCTCTTTCTTTCGCCTTCCCTGCGCCTCTACTGACAGAGTTTTCAGTTCATCTACGAATCACAAGGCTGGAAGTGGGTGATGTGTAAACTCCTATTGCATCTTTCACATCTGGATAGCCTCAGAACCTGACTGGAACCGTACAGACTGGTCCGCCATCATCAGCATGATTGGCTTCGTCTGGTGCTTTCTCTTCATGGAGGAGGTAAGCAGAGAGTATTTACATGATCTAACAATATCACTCATGACAGCTCATTCAGACCAACTACGTGAGGTCAACTACCGAGATCAACGAGGAGCACGAGACAGGTTCTGGGACAAACTCTTCGCCCACAGAAGACGACCTGAAGAAGTCCGAACCGTCAGTTCAAGAGTGCTCGATTATATCTAGTAAGAATTATGGCTTATTGACAATATTGCAGGGTTAATTCCTCTGTCACTCCAGTCGACTCTTTCGAATCACTCAATGCTCTTCAAGGGACCCCGTCGACAATTTTACAGCGCTTGCTCTTTTTCAATAAGCGGTACACAAGCCTCAAGACTAGTCTCACCATGGTATACCGACCCCTCCTACTCCTTCGATTTCCTGTCGTTTTTTGGTGAGTCGCCTTCGACTTTCTGCGAAGCTGCGTTACCGACCTGCCTCTCTTACCCACCTTCGCATCTCTCTCCAGGTCCGGATTCTTGTACGGCACATCCTTGGTCATGTACAACATCCTAAACGCGACCGCCAGTATAATTCTGTCGGCAGCACCCTACAACTTCAAAGCGAGTAGCGTTGGACTCATGTGTAAGGACAATGTCACAATTCAACACTTTTCAAAACACTTTTGACCAAGCCATTATCTTCCTCAGACGTGGGACCCATCGTTGGCGTTATTTGCGGAAGCTTTTACTCGGGCTGGTACGGCAATAAGTTCGCTCTCTGGTTCGCACGTCGACGCAAGGGAATGCGTGAAGCAGAGGATCGACTTTGGCTCATGAGCCTTTGTTGCTTGCTTTGCCCTTCTGCTCTTATACTCTGGGGAGTAGGTGCAGCTCACGACCTTCATTGGATTGGTCTCGCATTCGGATTCGCGATGTCATCGTTCTGTAGCATGGTGGCTGGGTCACTGGTGCTTGGGTATTGCCTGGATTCTTACAAGGATCTGGCCGGTGAGGTGCGTAGTTATTTGCTCCCTCGTCACCCCACTTTCATCCCTACTGATTCGAATCAGAACAAAATTTATCAGGCCATGATGTCTGTCATCCTGGTCCGCGTACGTCAGGCCTCACTACTCGGCAAGACAGCTGGTTTACTCATCGATACTCCTCGTACAGAATACGCTCTCCTTCGCCATTGGCTATGGGATTACTCCTTGGCTGAAGATTGGCCTCCAAAATACCTTCATTTCGGCTGCCTTTGTGGGCCTTGCGATCAACTGCACTTTCCTCCCAGTCATCAAGTGGGGAAAAGTGTGGCGTGCCGCCTCGAGAGTTCGCTACTGGGGATACGTCAAGAATAGTGCCGCCACTGGCCACTGAATCGCTGCTTTGGTATTGTGAGTGATCGTTTCCCCTCAACCCAGAGAGAGCTCAGCTGATGCTCTCCCCATCTGAGAAAGGTTTTGTGCTGGCGATTTGTGACTATTTGGATTGCTTTGGAATTGATATATACAGCGATTACATATTCCAACTTCAATTCCTGTCTTGCGATGCCATTCCGTATAACTTGTCCCAGTTGCCTGTCGCCTCGACCATATAACGCAAGTCAGAGTCTACTCGGTCCAGCAACACCTTCGGCCGGTCGAATTCAACGACCCGACCCTCTCGCAACACGATGACCCGGTCGAAATCCATAATTGATTCAAGACGGTGCGCGATTGTAAGATTTGTCGCGCCTTCAAACTCTTCTCGAATGACTTTCTGAACGAGTTCGTCGGTGCCGTTGTCCAAGGAAGCAGCTGAGACCAGATTCTATCAGCTCCACAATAAGTGCAATAATTGTTCTGCTCACTAGCTTCATCAAGGATCAAGATTTTGGAGCGGCGGACAATGGCTCTTGCGAGGCTCAAGAGTTGTCGCTGACCTGCTCGAACAGAAGTGTCAGATCATGGTCGTATGTACCAGCACCGAAGTCATGATGACCCTGTGAGAAGTTTGCTCCCCCACTCGCCACCTCGGTGTCCAGGGTAACTGCGCCACCCTCTCCTTGAACGAACTGGCTTCGTTTGAGAGCAGCCCACAAATCCTGATCGTCATGTTCGTCTTCGGGATCCAAATTTGACCTAATATTTCCAGAAAAGAGTGTCGGGTCCTTCTCAAGTAGTATCAGCATGGTGCGTGGAGTCTTCACCGCAGAAACGGGCGCACCTGAGGGATGAGGGTCACTCGCGACCTCAGCGCTTCCAGATTCGTATCTTCGATGTTGCGGCCATCAATTGTGATGGTGCCCTTACTACATATCAGACAGCGAAGTAGAGCTAGAGCTGATGAATTCGGTTTTGCATTAGCAGCGATCAAAAAATGAGATGACTGGACGCACCCAGAGAAGATTTTCCGCATCCACTGGGGCCGACTATGCCGACCTTCTCCCCATCACGAATGCTTAGACAAAGGTCGTGGAGTACGTCCTCTGACGCGGGTCCGTACTTGGCCGAGTAGTGGTCGAGCTGAAAATGCCGAAGTCAATAATTGTTTACTTAGAGACCGCCAGCTCTTACGCAAATCGCTCCTCCGTGGGGCCAGCTTGCCGGAGGATCCTTTTCCTTTGTCGAAGTCGGCTCTTGTCCAATAGAGCTGTATTTCAGAATGCGATCGGCAGAGTTGATCGACAGCTGCTGCTGGTTGACGGCTCGCACAACTACGGAGTGGTGTGTATCAGGACAGCTCTCCTGAAACGCCCGCCTGCCACTCACCGTAGAGAATACGAGACGTGAACTTGGGATGTAGAGTCAGCAGAGGATCAAAATTTAATCGAAAAGTAGAGCTTACCTCAAGTCCTGTGGCAACAAGGAAACCTGTAGTTCCGCTCGAAAGGCTTCCTCTAAGGGCGAGTAGACCGATGATGAAGGCGACCGTTGCTGAAACGAAGTCACTTCGTTCCTCCAACCACCTCTCCAGTCCAGTTTCGTATAGTTGCATCTAAGTCGTGAGTTTGAAGGTCAGCAAAAACTTCGCCATCTGCGAGAGGAAGTCTGAACCTTGTTGCAGGTATCAGTCTGCGACATAAACCGAGTGGAGAAGTCGCGCTGTCGAGCAAATGCTCGAATGACGACCACACCACTGGTACTATCCCCTGATGCAAGAATTGATAATCAGCATCAACTTTGCGAAGAGTATGACTGCAGACATACCGAGAGTACTGAACAGAGGAGAGCGAGCGCCCGCGACGTGCTTTCGCGCCGCGAGCGCGGATCTTATGTACAGCTTCCCGATGCATGCGAAGAGCCCAGCAATGATGAGAGCTTTTCAACAGTATCCCACTCAGTTCGGCGCGGGTGTACAATATATAGAAGGAACACTCACCGGGAATGAGGAAGAGTGGAAGTATTACAGAGACGGTGACTGTTCGGAAACTCAGATTCAGAACGAGATCCTAGCATCCGAATAACGGGCAGATTGAGAAAGTTCGTACTAGCAACAAATGCCACTTGACTGGGAAGTGAGCAGTGTCAACCTCAAGCATATGCCGTACTCAAGCTGGGCACGTACACGCTGTAATCCAGAACCGGCTGAGTGCTCTCCACGATGTCAGTGTCCACGACTTCCGTATCTTTCGAGAACCGATTGATGATGTTTCCTTGTGCGGTGGTGTCAAAAAATCTTATTGGCGCGCCGAAGATGCTATTCGTTAGGCGTGCGTGGAGGATACGAGAAGCCTATGAGAATTTTGTTCAGTCAGAATGAGCTGCAAGAAGAAATAGACGAAGTCAATCTCACTCTCACGGCACCCGCTATGAGGTATAGGTACATAGCGGTCAAACTGATTGCCGCAACGACTTGAATCCTGTATTGACGGCATCAAGGGTAAACGCATTCACAGTCAGTTTTTAACTTTGGATTCTTGTCCACTCTTTGGAGACTGACGTGGCGTAGATCGCGAAATAATAGCCTGGTCGTGTGGGATCATTCACCCACTTCCCAACCCACCAGCCCTGTCCTCGGAGGCATCAGCTATTAAGACCCTGAAATCGAAAGCAAGGGACTGGCTGAGCGTACCTGTGCGATCATAAAGACATGGGCAACCACGTTGACCAGGAAATACCCAGCCCAAAAAACTTTACCACCGGCTGCCGAGAAGTAATTTCGGTAGACGGTCCAGCTGATCTCAATGTCGTTGTCCTCATCCTTCGTCGCGCTGCCAGTCATTTTCTCCCTTTTCTCTTCCGTCCATCGTCTAAAAGAGGGCGACCGAGATCTTGATGCACTCGTGGTGGACAAACTCGAGCTTTCTTTGCGATGGGAACTCGAAGGGTGTTCGGTTTTCTGGACTCGTCCAGATGAGAGGTAGACGATGAGTTCGCAATTCGAAAGCTGGCGAGCGCATAATTTGACGAAATGAGTGACGATAATGACGGTTCGGCCTACGCCATGTCGTTAGCAAGCTGCTCCTCGACCTTCGCGGGTTTGGCCGTCCTTCTTACGCACCAGCTAGCAGGTCGCCGTTGAGGCAGTGCTCGACGAGGTGTGAAACAGTATTACTATGGTTTTGAAGAGGCAAGGTAAGCAGAGCCATTTCCGTCCTACGAAGCCGACCCACCTATCGACCGCTGAAAGTACATCGTCCAAAAGGACTGAGGTAAAAAGTGAGATTATTAGGGTCTACCGTTTCAGATCTCCTGAAGCTCACCTATGTCACTGTTCGCATAAACAGCCCTAGCCAGCGCAATGCGCTGCTTCTGCCCACTGAGATAATGAACCGGGTCAGCCCGAACGGTCGAGACGAGTAAGCCAAGTAGGTTAATCTGACCCTGAGATGGAAAGTCCCTAGTTTCCGGGCACAAGAATCAGTGAACTGGTACCTCCTCCACACAGAATGGCATAGCGATTCACCTTTTCCCCCACCTGCGTGCGGTCGCCTTCTGGCATAATGCTCAGGTCTGACTCCAAGGCGCACTGAAATACGACCTTGTTGTACCGATCTTCGTCCCATGCGGCACCAAACAGAATGTTTGCACGAATAGAATCATCTATTTCGAGTTTTGAGATCAATTCAGTGCACATGCGTGCAAGCCACACTGAGTGCCCACCTTGTAACCATGGTGCTTGCGAAGCGTACGACGTCTTGCTGTTCTTCGGGAAGCTGACGACTCCATCCGTCCGGTGCATCTCACCCAGAAGGGCATAAAGAAAGGCCGATTTTCCACTACCGACGTCTCCAGCGATAATGGTAGTCTTTCCTTTCGGAAGCTGTAGCTTGTCGATCTCGAGGACAAAAGAGTTCGATTTAGATGCTGCGTGCTGAGACCACTGGAATTTGGCCTTGTCGAACGTGATGGTGTCCGTAGAAGCGAGTTGGCGAGGGGCATCGTCGAGTTCCTCGGTCGTCGCGATAAAGCTTCTGATACGATCTAAAGATACCCGGGCTCGCATGAAGGCGCTGAGAAGATAGGTCGAAGACACTGCATAATTGACATATGAATTTCTATTAGATTTGCATCAACGAAGAACTGACTGATGGCTTCGCGAAGTAGCCCAAAAAGGGAAAGTGAAGTGAAGGCGGTAGCGGCAGTCAGGCTTTCCTTCATACCGAAAACGTACGCTGCAAACGTTGCCAGAGCGACTGTTGCTGGGACTCCAGTCGACAGTATCATCAAGCCGGCGAAAACCTTTGCACGATGAATGATCGCATCGAGTTCTGCCTGTCGCGCCGCCGAGATCTTTGCTTTCGATGTCCTTTCCCAGCTCATCATCTTGATGATACGGATGGCGGAGACAAGCTCCCCAACGATTGTCATCCGTCGATCCGTCGCCTGTGCGGGAAAGTCAGCGTGCGTAATTGCCGGACAGCTGAAATTATTTATACCTTCATGATTTCTTCTTGGACCCCGCCGTCTATAATCTTGAAGGGTCAAAGGCCGGAATTGTAGTCACCACCGGAAGTAACTCACATTTGCTGCTGACCAGTATCGACAACGGCGCGAAGGCTATTATCGTTCCAAGTGCAACGTACGCAGACCAACCGAGGAGTAGATGAAGTCCAATGAGACTAATGATGAGTTTTGGAGGGACACCCAGAAGTTCTAGGGATCGCTCCTGCAAGGTGATAAGGGTAAGCCAGTATTCGGTACGCACGCGATAGGGAAAACAAAGTGCCCTACTAATGAAGACGTGATGACATCAATGTCCGTGCCCACGAGGTCTTGAAGTGAGATGTCAATGAGATGACTGTAGTGTAGATGCTTTCGAAGCGGAAACGTACTGTTCACCCGCCCCACCGTGTCAGATCCGGTCGTCTCCTGGTCCTTTTCGCCAGAAGCGTCACTTCCACTGTCCGACGCCAATCCTTCCCCACCCTCTTTGGTTCTCAGCACTTTATCGAAAACTGCTGCGGCGAGGCCCACGCGAATCCTGATGCCTAATTTTGAGACGCGGTAGAGAGCGCTCTGGTAGGCGATGGAAGAGCTACGGGCGAGCGAGAGAAGAAAAAAACTCAGTAAAAGTCGTGGCACTAAGGCTCAAAGGTCGACGCACATGATCGGGCCGGCAAATATGCCAAAGACGTAAACGCCTGGCGAAAATTTGGTCGATTTGTGGTCTTGGACGTAGCTAAGAAGCTACAGCGAAAGTCAAGTCAGCCAAACTTACCGGAGGACTATTATGAACTGGCAAAGTGCTTACAAGATTCAAAGATAGTGGCGAAGCGAAGACTCCAACCAGCCAGACGATGGAATACAGGAAAATCTTCGAAAGCTCCGCTTTATGTAGCCATGCGAAAGACGCCGCACCCCCAGCTGCTTTCGAGTTCGTCGCGCTTTCCGTCTTCCTTCCAAGTGTCCAAGAAAATTGAGAGAGCACCCAATTCGACGATAAAACGTCTGGCAGTGGGGGGACGCGGAGTGCGAATGGCATCGCGTCCGGATGCAGGAAATAGGAAGTCATCCCGCTGTCGAGGAAGCCGAAGAGGTGTCGCGAGATGGGGGTTGCTATTTGCTCTGGATTTGGTTGAGCCTAGTGAGAAGATTGGTTCAGCTCAGTACGCGATTGGAGCTGGAAAAACTTTACGTTTGCGACACTCGGAATCCATATTGGCGGGGTGACAAGCAAAATCCCGACGAGGAGGGCCGCCAAACCCACCTCAAGAAAGCCGAAAGTAACTCCCTCGTCACTTTCATTGCGATTGTAGTAAAGGAGGGGCAGTACCTGGAGCGGAAAGTTAGCCCCGAGCCCGAACTTCTCGCAAGGATAACGTACGTTCACCACCAGCACCTCTACAAAAAGCGCTATCGACAATGCAATGCGTTGCCGTTCCACAACTTTTGCGACTCCTTTGAAGAAAAATCCCACCAATGGCGCCAAGGCCAAATATACCTAACATAAGAAGTCAGCGTGCGCGGAGATTGGCCGTCTCCACAACACATGCAGAAGCTTACCGCCACAGAAGCTACTCCCGCGTCGAATACGATTCCCCATGACCCGCCTTCACCCTCTCTTGTTATGCTCGCAAGCGAAACTGACAGCAAGACGGCGGAGGTGACCACACTGAACGCGACGAGGCCTGCGCGCACCAGATACAAGTGCGCGGACTTGTAGATATCCTCATCTGGAGGGGCATCCTCGAAAGGTGGCGATGAAGGCGGTAGGAGCTCTTCGCTGTCTATTCGAAAGTAGTCGAGTCGATTTGTGAGGAGGGGAACGAGCGTCGAGAGGAGACAGATGAGGAGCGAGATGAGTGGGAGGAGAGCGAGAATTGGGTGGGGAGAGGGAGAGGGTGAATCGTGAGGTGAAATGTTGAACACAGCTATCGACAGCCTCAGCTGCTCCATCTTTGGTCCGAGCTTCGACAAGCAAAACGAGCGAACGCGAGCGGATCACAAAGACGCAATCGCAGATTAGTCCAACAGCGCGATTTAGCGATCAACTCTAATAGGGGCTAAGCTCGTGAATTGGCGGGAGCAAGAGCAAACCAGTGAAGCGAAAGGAAACCGGCCACTACTGAGCAATAAGTTCTCAAAAGAGCTTATTCAAACGCCCTCACTGGAAGAGGCGCGCAAGGTGGACCGCGACACAAGCGTCGAGCGTCAGCGCGGTATCAGATTGTTACGGTCAACATTGGCACGGAAACAGAACTCTAACTCAAATGAAAAGAAAAGAAAGATAAATTCCACTAGCTACAAAAAGCAAAACCACGAGACCAGAGCCAACCGGCCCAGAAGAGCCGGAGGCCGAAGCCAAGGGCCCGTGGAATACTGCAGCCTAAGGCTGGACATAAACATAGAACCATAGCATAGACCATAGACCATAGGAAAAAATCCAAAGGCGAACTTACCGGCGCACGCAGGGCCTGCAAGTAGTCAATGAATTGACCGATGAAATTGGGCGCAGAGCGCACGGGTGGGAAGTCCCCCGATCTTGCTCCTCATCGGCCCTCCACAATGAAGTAATATTTCAAAATAAGAATGGTGAACGTGACTGAGGCCGCAGAAGCACTATTTAAGTGACTTCCTGCGTTTACCCCAAGCTCGCATTCGCACACCCCAGATACGTGCAGCACCGATGATAAGTACACCATGCCAAGCGTGCTCCAGACCAAGCTGAACCCTTGAGGGTAACAATGAAAATTCTGGGGGTCTCCCGTGTAGTGCATCTCCTCGCCACCATTCCCAGTGCTTCATCTTTGTACCTGCAAAGATCTCGAGGGACTCCGCCAGCGCAGGGTCAACATCCATCTTAAATAGATAAGAGCGAGTTGTCTCTTTCAAACTCAAGCCGATCAGATTTCGCAAACCTGCGTGTGATGGGCAAAACCAAAAAGTATGGGATTCTGTTTCGACATCTGCAAAGCACGTTGGACATGAGCGGTCCGATTTTAATCTACCTCCTGTTCGGGAGCCACAGGGAAGTTGGTCACACCGAAGCATCAGTTGGACCTTAGCAGCGTACCCGGAGGTGGATTTGAGGTACGGGTTGGCACTTGGCCCTGAAGGGCGGAATGTGCGCAGAATGTGTAAATTCTTTGCGGTCGCCGTTGGCAAACGTGCTGCCGCTACGGCTTCCAGTGCGGCAGAGAATTTTAATGAAATGTTACCCTCCCACCATAATCGCTTAAAGCGAACTGCATAGTCTGGGAGGGCAAAATCGGGGAAACCAACATGGACGTCAGCATGGGTATGCCCTTCGTGCGCTTTAGCATCTGCTCGTGCATTTAGCTGAGAACCAAGATCTGTTGCTGCAGTATGCGCACGAACCCACAAAAGCTCATAGTCTGTACGACCTGTCAGCACATCACGAAGGCAGGAGTAGGAGGCCCCGAACGGGCGGTCACGACGAATCTCCCCCGCTTGCCCTGAGCGATCAGTACCAATTGCGCGAGTTGCATTTTGGTGGTCCGAAAAGAGAGTAGCCGGCTGATTAGGAAGAAATATCTCAGCAGCTAGAGTGGCTAAGGTGATGCCCACGATTTCGCTCTCCGCAACCTCTGCCGCGTCATAGAGTGCAAAGGTGAAGTCAACAGGTCCGGCGACACCTCCCGAAAGCCTGTGAGGCACCCCCAAATCCGAAGCAAGGGATCCATCTGAAGCCCAAACGTTCCCCAGTGATTGATCAACACCATGTGGTGCGCAGCGCCGAATCTGGGCGTCGAGGCCTTGCCAAAATAAAGCACGTCGGGTTTCACGAGACAACAGCAGGGAAGGAGGCCCGGTAGCAAATCTATCCAGAGTACGAGGAGATAGGAAACTTTCTAAGCCCCGCTGAGTGACCATATCCATGTGGAGGTTTCGAACGTCGGCATCACCACTTTTCCGGTAGTCGAACACATCAAAAAGATTTCGAGTCCCAGCAGGAACATGCAAGCCACCCTTCTCAATCTTGCGAAACACTGCCCGTGTTTCAGCGTTTGTGCCCACAATTCTATCTAAGTGCTCCAGAGCGACATCACCACGGGATAATTACACAGCAGGAAGCGCTGGAAGGGGAGTGACCCCGACCCCCGGAGCGGGGGTAAACCACTTTGCTGAAGGGGGAAAACCTTGAGGTAGAAGGAGTTAGACCCCTCCAACCCCAGCTTTACTTTCCACCTACAAGGCGCGGGGTTCCGCAGGGTCAAGAAGGGGGGGAAACCCTGCTGTGGCGGGGCCAGCAGCTCACTGAAATGTCACTTATTTACTCTCAAACACAGTCAAATATTGTGAAAAAGCTTGTGTTGCAATTCCAATGTTATACACAAGAGGGAGTCAATGCAATCCATCATCAAGCGACCAAAATGCGTTTGCTGCACTCCACCCGACCGCCCGCGAGGCTATCTCCTCTGACTAGTCCAGAGCTACCACTCAACTGCAGGACAAAGGCCGGTCAATGGGGACACAGGAAGCGTATAGAGAAAAGACAGCCGCTCACCTAAACACCCGCCCAATTGACCCAATACTGTCACTGCCCAAGAACCGTGAATATTTCAAGACTCATCTTTCAGCACCTACCACACTCTGAGTCA
>JASZXU010000559.1:0-18216 GCA_035521515.1 Phenoliferia sp. Uapishka_3 | reverse complement strand
CTCCGGCACCTCCTCTAGGTCACAACAAAAGACCTCACAGCTCGCAAAGTGGGTCGAAAGAAAGCGAAGAAGAGGAGAAAGGGGGAAAGGGAGGAGCAAGGGAGCAAGGGGATGAGAGAGCAGGTGGGTATTCAGGTAGTGGCAAGGGAAGGGAAGAAAGGGGGAGAGAGCAAGATTTTGGAGGTTCACAGTGTGAGCCGAATTTACCAGCATATGAGGACAGGAAGCCAAGCTGATCCCCAAATTTTGTGTTGTAGTTTCAAACCAGAGTGATGAAGAGGGCGAGGAGGGCGAGGAGGATGACGAGAACGGTAGGTACTTAATTTTTTACAGTGAAGCAGAGACAAATCTAATCGTTGTGGCTTTCCCCAAATTAGCCCCGCCACTTGCTCCAGGAATCAAACGATTTGCCAATGGGAGCGCGCCAGCTTCTTGTGCTCCCTCACTGTGAGGTGATCTCACGGGTACAGCTGACTGCGACTTAGTGATAATACGAGAAGCTTTGTAGAAGGTCGAGTTGGTAGAATTGGAACGTGTCGGTGTAATATTGCTTAGGTCTCTTAAACGTTTCTACACACAGTGCAGGGTGAGAATAAGGTGAAGGGAAAAGAGGGAGAGGGGGAAGGGGACGAGTCTCGTACTCGCACCCTTTCTTCCTTGAGGGATTTTAACGGCAATAGAGAAAGGTGACTAAAAGGAATCTGGAACGTAGTGAGTGCATTCTATTAGGAAGTTTGGAAGGTCATGCTGGCCTAGGCTCCCGAGCGCTGCGGAGCTGGGGAGTCTTGGTAAGCAATGGTCTTACACTCACCTGATCTACCACTCGACCCCGACTAAGGCAAAGCCGAGGACGAGGACGAAGAGCAAATTCAGCCACAGACTCCCTCTCGGTCACCTACTCCACCACCTGTTCCATCTCCATCACCGACACCCCCACCCAAAGCCTAAGCTGAAGCTGAAGCTCAAGACGAAGTTGACAAAATCCCTCATGTGAGGGGGCTCACTGGTTCAGCTGAAGTACGATTAGACTTAATCGAAAGGGGACTTGAGGGTAAGGCGCGAGAGTTAATTGGAACGGTCGGTAGGTAGTTTCAAAGGTCTCTAAACACTGCTACGACGGTTGGAGGTACAGGTTTAGGTGAGGGAGAAAGGAAGGGGGAGAGGGAGCGCGAGTGTTACTCGCGCCCAACCGATCTTACGTCGATCTGAGGGAAATAGATAGCAATGCACATTTGTATTAGTAATAGAGAAATGGATTGCAGGAACTGGCATTCTATGAGGAAGCGGCGTATAGGTCATGCGGGCCTAGACTCCCTGAGCGGAGGGCTAAAGGGAGTATTGGTCAGCTTGAGCCTTACACCTCAATTCCTCCCAATTCAGACACCTAATTACTCTTGGTTGGCGTCGGTACTGGTGGGCAACGAGACCGAGGCCTCGCTCTTGGCTCTTGAAGTAAGGACACGAGCAGCTGTGGACGAACTGCAACGAGCCTTAGATCCAGCGGAAGAGCTGTGAGCTTCAGGTCTAGTCACGACTTACCTGCAACGAGCCTTAGATCCAGCGAAAGAGCTGGAGAAAAGAAGGCTCGCGCAGCGCGCCTGAAACTACAAGCTCCGCAACCCATATTCCCAACCCAATCTCTCCTTCCCGCACTTGGCCATCTAGCACCTAAGAACTTCTCCTACCAACACTCCCCCGCTCGATGGACGTAGTGCGAAGAGGTTCCTTGAAGAAAGTAGTTAACATGCATCGAGTTGAGGAAAATACGCACAGACTTACCGTCGGCGGAGTGGAATTATATCCAAACCTCCGCCTAGGTGTCTGATGCTTTAGTAAACCTCCTCAAGACTCCACCACAACCCCCTTCTTGAAAGCTCGGAGACCAAGACGACGAACGGCGGCTTCGTGAGCCGTTCGAGGAAGAGTCTTCGTAAGACAATCGGCGAGCATGTCTTTCCCAGCGACCCAGACGACGTTGAAGAACCCAGCAAAAATGCTTTCGCGAATCCAGGCGTGCTTGATGTCGATGTGGCAAGCTCAAGCATGGTGCTCAGCGTTGGAGGCGACGGAGACGGTGGCGGCATTGTCGTTTGCGATGACAGTGGGCGAATAGAAATGGATGTGGAGTTCTCGAAGGAGTGACGTATGGAACATACTGTGGACTCCCCCAGTACTCGTAACAACAGTCTCGGCATTCATAGTTGACAACGCGACGAGTTTCTGGATCTTCGAGGACCAGTGAACGATGCATCCACCGACGGCGATGGCGAGTCCAGAAATGGCTCGTCGACCCGTTTCCTCGTTGGCATGAGAGGCGTCGGCGAAAGTGAGAATCTGCATGGGGTCATCCATAGGAGTTGCGTCGAGAGCGTTGAAGGGAAAGAAATCGTTCTCTGCACCTGTGAGAGGTCAAGCAAGGGGTGGAGGTGGGAAGGCGAGATCGTCGTCCTCAATTCACGTGCCCTCGAATTCGGATTTACGAGATTTGGTGGCAGCTGAGTCCGGAATCTGAATTTCGTTAGCGATCATAACCATTCCGTAGTCCCTTGTTGCGGCGAGGTATTTGCAGAGGTGCCAAATTCCCTCCCAGTGCACCCAAAGTCGAAGAGCGGCGAACTGAGAGTAAATGGCGACGGTGGGAGCAATGTCGGGACGAGATCCTCGAGCGATGTAGCCAAGAGTTGCGATGACGGAGGCGTAAGGGCGTTCGCGCATGTATTCGATTTCTTCTGGAGTTCACGTAGCCGGCATCGGAGGAATGGGTTGATTGGTGATCATGGGCGTGGTGACACCTCGTGCGTCTGAGAGACCATTCTGCTCGAGGAATCAAGCTATGAGGCCTGTCTGCTCGAAAGCAATTTGAAGCTTTGACCTGTCCCGCGAAATCGCCATCCCAAAGAGATACTGAAGCTCTCCCATCCTGAACATCCCAACATCGTGCGAGGTGACGCTTTGTCCACGACAAAACCAACCTTGAGTTGGAAAGAATAGTAAAGTCGTCCACGTAGCCGCCTATCACCGCCCAGCATTTCCCGACCTTGAGAGTGAAGACGTACGGGTCGGAGCGACAGCGAGTGAAGCCAAGGTTGAGAATGTCGTCGGAGGAGCGGATTCCCCAGCGTTTTGGGCTAACTGGGAAACCATACAATGCGCTGGTGATTTTCCAGTACCAAGTCTCCTTTCCTGGGACGACGGCGGTGGAAGGTTGTTTTGTGTAGGCTGGCTTCGCGAGCTTCGCGTGAAGAAAGGCGCCAATGACGTCGAGTTGATCGATCTCGAGGTCGTAATAGCAGGCGACTGAGAGAAGTAAAGTGAGAGAGTCGTTGGAGATGACGGCTTGGTGTAGATCATCGAAGTCCTTCCCGGGGACCCATCCGCGACATGCGACGAGGCGGACTTGCCGTTTCAGAAGCTCATTCGCAGCTGTCAATTTGTTTTTCAGCACCCACATAAGATGAATGAGACTCTCGCCTGGCGGAAGGAATTGGACGAGACTGTAGACGTCAAGTCGTCGAAGAGTTGTGAGTTTCGTCGAAGAATTGTGAGCGAAGAGTTGTGAGTTTGACGTTTCGAGCTTGGAGCCACTCAATGCGATCGGGGCCCTTGAGAGCTTCGATCATAGACTTCGGCTCAATAAGGCGATTCCTGTTGGAAGGAACCTGGAAATTTTGAGAGGGCATTTTGGCGATGAGAGCTCGAATGAGGTCGTCCTCGCAAGTCGCATCGGGTGGGAAGTCGATTTCGGGAAGGTTGAGTTGAGTTAGCGGAGGAGGGGGTGGCTCGGGAGGTATTGCCTCCATTGCTTGCAGAGCTTGACGAGTACGGGTTGAACGGCGAAGGTTTCCAGGACCGTAAGGAGCCTCCTCGATGTCGAACTCCTCTGGATTGGCGCGCGCATCCTCGAAAATGTTCCCCACCTCATCCTGCTCATCCTCCTGCTCATCATCCCCCTCGCTTTCCTCACCACTCTCACTCTCACTGCACTTCCCACTATTCAGCGCTCTCCTCAATCTCTCCCCTTCCTCGTCGGAGTCAGGCTCGATGGAAGAACGGTCGGCCTGAACTACCTTTGACTTCTCCAAAAAATACACGTCCGAACGAGCTTCCTCTTTCCCCGTCTTCAAGTTCCAAATTATCCAACCCCTCCTCAATGGATTAATCCCAATGAGTACCATAGATTTAGTCTTTGAACCAGATTTCTTTCGATTCTTCGCCGCCGCAAGTGACTCCGCATCGCATCCAAAGACCCTGTAGTCTGAAAGATCCAGCAAATGACCGGTAGCTTCTTGAAATGGAATGATCCCTCGCTTGTTGAAGACTCGATTGTAGATGAGGGTTCGATATCGAATCGCGGCGCTCCAAAAGCGATCCGCCAAGTTCGCGTCGATGAGCATCGCGCGACTCCCCTCAACCATAATCCTATTCGCTCTCTCAGCATTTGCATTGTCCTTATGCTTTCCAGCCGCACCCATTACATGGTCAATCCCCTTATCTTCACACCAATCAAGCATTTCTCCGCTCACGTACTCCCCACCAGGATCCGACGTGATTCTGGTGACCCGAATCGCAGAGTTTTGACACTCAATCCTCGCCACGACCTTTTTGAGCTCGTCAAAGGCGTCAGATTTTTTTTCGATTGGAATGGAGATGATGGATTTCGTACGAGCGTCGATGACTAGAAAGTTATAGCGCTTTCTGTCGTACGAGAGAGTGCCGAAGTCCTGAAGATCCGTCGCGAGATGCGCAAATTTTCCATTAGGAGGGTGGAGGTGATGGGTTGTGCGAGGGTACGGAAGAGCTTGAGCTTTGCCCTTGATGCACGGGAGACAGTCAGGATGATTGTCCTTGGGCTCTCCACAATCGATAAGACCAGTGTCGTTCAGCTTTTTGACGATGGTGGGATTGATGTGGGCGAAGCGACGATGAGCGAGGTCGTAGGGAATGGCTGTGAGTGCGAGGTTGCGAGTGAGGTGAGCGTGATTAGGAGGAGGAGGAGGAAGTTGAGGGACATCGAGGACATGGATCCCATCACAAGTTGCTGTGCCCGTGCAGATGATTTGTCCCGAGTTGCGGTCCACGATCGACATTCCTTCCAGAAGGAAAACGACGGCGCAATTCTTTTGGCGAAGAGTGTGTGAAGCTTGAGGGACGTGGAGGGCGTCCGAAATCGACAATGATACGACTTCTCCATCGAGGAGAGCTTAAGAGTGAAGCGTCCCTTGTTTTTCAACTTTGAGAGTTCTGCCATCGGCAATAGTAATATCGGAGGCGGTGACGGTATCATTGAACGAAGAGAAGAGCTCCTTGTGAGGAGAGAGACACTTGGTGCACCCCGAGTCGGGAATGAGCTCGAACATTGATGACTTGGGAGCGGAGGTGTCGATTGAGGCGTCGGCGGAAGGTGACTCCTTCTTATGACGATGAGGACCAGCCATCCAGCAGAAGTCGCGAACAGCAAGGTAATCTTGTGCTGGAGATGGAGTGGGAGAGGTAGTCGCCATTCGTGCATGAGAAGTCAAAGCCGGCTGTGAGGTCGAAGCGGAAAGCAACGACGTAGAAGATGTTCCCCCCTCGACAGCTTTCCCCTTTTCCTTCTTTTTATTCCACTCCTTCTCCTTCTCAGGGAACTTTTTGAAGCACTCCGCCTCGGCATGACCAAGCTTCCCACACGGCCCGTAAGTACAGACGGGTTGTTCTTTCGACTGTCCTCCTCCGCCGCCTCCCAACTATCCACTTCCGCTAACCGTTGACTTCAAAGCCGAATCCACCCTCCTCACGCTTGGACGAATGATTGCGTCGGCAGCGAGAGCGTTGCGTTGGATGAGTTCGATATTGATGGCTGATTCGGTGATGAAAGTGGTGGCGACGAATTGGTGGTGAAAGTGGTGGTGACAAATTGGTTGAAGGATGAGGGAAGTTGAGAAAGAAGGGAGAACGAGAGCATTTTCTCGATTCCAGCTCTGGTTTCGGGTTCGAGAAGGCCGAGAAGACGACGGCGAAGTTTGTTGAATTTATTGAAGTGGATTTGGAGGTCGTCCGCGTCGCCACAGCGAAGATCGAGCACCTCGCGAACCGTGGTGAATTGATCCGCGTTGTTCATCTTTCCATAGCGTTTGCAGAGAGTTTTCCAAATGAGAGAGGGAGTGAGGGCGAGGTCAGGTTGGTGAATCTCTTCGAGGACGTCGTGATGAAGGTTGGTACAGATGATCAAGTAGACCATGGCGGCACGACACTTGAAGTCGAGATCCTTCGCTTCCCAAAGTTGAATCTCCTCCTTTGTCGGATTAATGAAAACGTCCGGCAGAGGCTTCCTGTCGAAAGGCCTTCTCGTTGACGGCGGATCGACGTCACCGAGCAAGTCACGTTGCAGAGGAATAGGAGTTATGGGAGGAGGGGTAGCAACGTACTGACCGACGGGACGAACGGGACGAGGCTCAAGACCTTTGAGAATGTTGAATCCTCCCATGCTCAAGCACATGACCTCGATTGCATTCTTCCATCGGTTGAAGTTTTTCGCGTCGGACGACAGTTTGTCCTCCTTCGGAAGTGGGGCAGGGTGGGAGAGAGAAGTCGAGCGGACGCTCGAGGAGAGTTGGAAAGAGTCGTCCATGACCTCCATGAGTAGCTAACTAGGCAATTGGAATTCCTCTGGGCCTCAAAACCTGTTGGTTGGCGTCGGTACCGGTGGGCAACGAGACCGAGGCCTCGCTCTTGGCTCTTAAAGTAAGGACACGAGCAGCTGTGGACGAACTGCAACGAGCCTTAGATCCAGCGAAAGAGCTGTGAGCTTCAGGTCTAGTCACGACTTACCTGCAACGAGCCTTAGATCCAGCGAAAGAGCTGGAGAAAAGAAGGCTCGCGCAGCGCGCCTGAAACTACAAGCTCCGCAACCCATATTCCCAACCTAATCTCTCCTTCCCGCACTTGGCCATCTAGCACCTAAGAACTTCTCCTACCAACAATCACATCCTTCCACCAAAGCCTACGCACCCTCCCAACCTCCCCACTTTTGACAATCACCAGCTGCTTTCCTTCGAGCATTACTACAACACCGTCGACACCGGCGGAACAGTCACAGCTTTCGACGCCCACAAAGCTAACAGGAGCAAAGCTTCTTTCCCAATATGAATGTGGGAAGCTGCTTGAGCAAACTTCGGGTCTCGTTCCAATCTTCATCGACGTCTGTCGTTGTGGGCGCCAGGCGTACACGGGTGATCTCTCAAACGACGAGGCGTGCAAGTCGACTTATCAAAAGGTGATTCCTGGTCAGGTGCCCCTTGCTGGAGAAAGACCTCACACATCGCTCCAGATTTGTGGTCTTCCCCAATTCCGACGTATTCCAGCTGGGAGTCGCAAACAAAAGTGAGAAGATTGTCAGCAAGCGATTTTCTTAGACTTTGTTCCGAGAATTGAGGTAAGTCTTTTTCTTGATATCTTTCCGCATCGTCCCTTGACAACCTTCAATTCAGGCTATGTTCTGCAACTTGGAGCTTGCTCAAATCTTTCAATATTTTCACGACGAGCTCACCTCGATGATCAAATTACAAAAGGACGCCAACAACCAGTACGCTGGTCACTTCCACGACTTTCCGCACGGCCACATTGCCACTTCCAACGCCAAAAAGTTTGAGGATCCGAGGACGATGGCGGTAGCAATATCTGTGGATGGCGCGAGCATGGGAGGAAATGTTGTCGGCGGATTCTGGGCCTTCATGCTCTCCACCTTCAACTTCCCTCCTGCTTCCTACCGCTTCAGAAGTCATCCTCTATTCGACCTTCTCATTCCTTGGGGACCCAATCAAGCCTCAAACCTTGAGTCTTTCGCCTATCCAATCTTTGAACGCCTTGCGGAAGCCGCTGAAGGTCTCTGGACATGGGATGAAGTCAAGGGGGAGTGGTTTCTCCACAAGACCTACTTGATTCTCTGCCTTGTCGACGCAATGGAAGCTATCAAACTCAGCAGTATGGCAACCGCGCGAGGAAATCTTAGATGTGATGGGTGCGAAATCCGGTCGTGCACGAAGGAGTCAGGGGCTGGCCACTCGTACATTCGAGGGGCACACTTCTTTTACGAGAAGGAGGCACCAAAGAAGGGAGGAGGGACAAGGACAGTCAACGCCAAACAAGAAGAGTTCAGGTACCTCGAGAAGCCAGCACCAGCAAGGACTCCTTCACAACACAGGACACAGATCACCGCGATGTACGCCCCAGGCGTCTCCGAATCGAAGCGAAAGCAATTAAGAACCGATGACGGTATCACCAAAGCTTCTCTCGTCTCACACTCTCCATGCTACTCTGCGACATTCGGCTTCCATCCTCCGACATCTCCCACCTCGGCAAACTCAACATCACTCAAACTCTCGTCGATCTGTGGATAGCCAACCCAGAACTTAACCAAAGTTTGAGTGAGCAGCAAAGATGATGGAAGATGCTCGAGCAATGCTACCGACAATCTTCGGAAGTGCCGCACGGAACGTCTGTGACAAACGCCAGTCCGCAATTAGGATGTTCGAGTGGGAGCTGTTCTTCTACACCTACGACATCCCGACTCTTTGGGAGGCTGGCTTCCCGCAAGAGAATCCCGACCACCTTGCAATTTGGGTGGAGTTTTTCCAGCTTCGGATCTCTTGGGAGCAGCCGACTATCGCAACTATTGACAAGCTCGACTCTCTCGCGGAGCTGTTCAACCTCAAACAAGAAGAACTTTACGTTGAAAACAACCTCGACAAGGTCGCAAATTTTCCCCTCTGCGTTCAGCGAATCCTCCATATCGGCACCGCAACAACTTTCATCAGGGACCTCAAACAGAGCTCGCAAGCTCCTCTCGAGCGAAAACAACCGGCTCAGAGGCGATTCGGGCTGTTTCAGCGAACCGTTCGAATCACTGGTGAACAAGGTGAGTATCATGAAAAAAAATCAAAAGTCAGTTCACTCACTGTCTTCAGAGACGGCTGCACGACGACTGGCACAAACAACTGATTCAACTAACGGGGAGGATTTGGGCGAGGCGGATGGCGCAAAGGGCGGGGCTCCCAGGGCCTTTTCAATTCTTAACTTTCTTTCCCGTCTTATACGGATCGGGTTCTCTCCTTCGAGGCCCAACACTTATTAGACAATTATCTGGCAATTTATTGTGGTAGTTATTTATAGCTTATGATAATCAAAACAACTTCAACTTCAACTTTTATTGAATCTTCTCTCCGTGGATCTTTGTTTCGTTTACGTGGAATTCTGAGGTCCATTCGTTCACCTTTAGTCCTTTGTTTTGAAGTACCCTCAGAACTTTTGTCACGTGGTCGCGGTGCGTCCGTGCGTCATTTGAGAATATCAATAGTTTGTCGATGTGGATTGTATGAAGGGAAATTTTGATTTTGGTAGAATAGTCTCGAGAAATTATTGCCAGAAGAGGACGTTGTTGGCCAGCCCGTATGGCATTACTTTCCATACGAGACTTGCGCCATAAGGTGTCGTGAATGAGTGTGGTATTCATCCTCTGACATTATTCGAAGTTGGTGGAACGCGTCTCTAAATGATATTTTTGTGAAGATCAATCCTTCCTTCGCGTCCCGCGCTACGTCCTCCATTTTTGGAGTAGTGTTAAGAACTTTCCTTATCCGTACATTCCAAACTCCTAGTGCAAAATTTGTGTGACTTGATATTACCTCCTGGATCAACTCTTCCTTGTTGCTCGACCTTGGCAATGTTGTCCACGCAAACCTCAAGATCCCATTGATACCATTGTCAAAGACCTCCTCCAATACCCGGCTGGCATAAAAAATGGCACTAATTTCAGGTGGGCTGAGCGGCAGATTTGCATTTACTCCATCCTCAGCAAAGAAAATCACGCAGCGGCTTCATTCTTCGGCAAAACGGCCCCATCACACACGGTTCTTCTCTCCAATAGCCAATGGCACACTCAGCAGCCAAAGGAGAATATTACATTGCCAATACAGGCATGCGGAAGACCCTTCATATCCTTCTCACTTGTGCTGTAAATGGACAGGCATCTTTATCAACTCCACTTCCACTTTGTTCGCAAAATGATTGACACCAAAATCTCCTGCCTGTTGATATCGGGACGACAATCCAATCCCCGACATCGTCAGAAGTTGCTGGGGTCAGCTGAATTTGAGCAATTCCGGGAGCTTGTTGGAGTCATGGATGTTCAGGGTGCTCTGTAGAGGGCCACATTGGTGTAGATTTCGGATTTGGTTCCACTTCGGTGACGGAAAGTCTGTATGTAGGTATCTTATTCTTTGGAGAATTAATCGCAGTTTTCCAGCAACATTGACTCCCTATGGAGAGGAATTACGCTGTAGGACAGGAGAATGGTTCAGCCTGTGCTCACCAGCCAGGCGTTGGGGTTCTCCCATAGTGCGAAGGTTACTGACGCTGGGGGCATTACTGTCTGCCTGCGAGTGATATATCAGTAAGTTTTTCTCTGTGATTCACGGGTGGGCTTTCACTCGCAAATATTACGCATCTTTGTGATCAACTTCTAGGTCTTTGCAAAAAAAAAAGGGATAAGATATCTGCAGGTAAAATCCGCCTGATAATCATAGATAATCTGCAAGCTTGACCCACGTGCACATTTAACTCGCAGGCAACATGCGAGGCAGTATGCCCCCGGTGTCAATCACTTGAATTGCCTTGTTCTGCCGTGTGACCAAATCTCTACTCCCTTGACCATTTCAACCAGCCTTGACTGCACCCGAGTGGTCCTAAGGAAATTGCGTTCCTGCGCAACAGATTCAAGATTAAACAGCAGTTGGATCCCAATTCGGACTGAGGACCTACCACAGGTCTTTCCTTCGAAAAGAGCAGAAATTGTCCAGCACAGGTGTTGCGACGTCTGTTGGCATATGCAACATCATGTTGCTATAGACTGATAACTGCAGGCGCAGACTCTGTTTGGTGGCATCTAGTGTGCAGTGGATGTTCGCAAAAGCTTGTCCAGCCGCTGCTATTGTTTTGGCGGTTTCGTCATGTGATATGAGCCATCTCATCAATTCGACCAGATTATCCAGGCTCTCCCTTACTGGGACGTAGTGGACCCAGGGCACCATGAGGCCATCCCAATAATCAGATATACCTGAGTTGACAACCAAAGCAAGTGTACCGGATGCCAGTGTGTCACATTTGGAAGCTATTCCTTGGTCAATGAACAGAGAGTATTTATATGTGATTTGGGAACCGGCCATTGTTTGTTCTTGGGTTGATATCGTGCGGTTGCTAGCAGACAAATCAACTCTAGGTCCGCACTGGGAGTCCAATAATTCGGGAAACAGCTCTCCTAGTAAAGCCGCTCGTTGACAAGGGTCAACCGCTTTGTTTCCTGCAGATAAGAATTGGGCAGTCCCACGATAAAACAGTTTGGTGTGCCGGGCACTCCAGGCTCCGTGCCCGGACTGAGGGAAGAGAGTTGCCCTGAACGCGCTTGGGGGAAGAGGGACATCGAGATGCAGCTGGGAAGTTCGGAGTCCAAAAAGAAGGTAGCCTGCGTGTCGATTTATAGTATCTTTAGATATCATCGGTCCGTCGGCGGCACTTATGACAGCGTCAAAGGACGCAACGTTCCCTCCCTCGTCCACAAACAAGCCCTCGTTACCCATGAGATGCAGTAGGGACATAAGGTATGACAGGCGTCTGGCCTCTGTCTCTTGCATGTTTACAAGAGGCCGGTAGAATAAAGTGCCATTTGAACGCACGCGATAAGCGGTGTCCTTTGCGAGGAACTCAGTTGCTAACAGTGACCTTTGGGTAATTGACCTACTGCTTGGTATCCTAGCAGCGGCGGTTCTCAACATTCCCAAATCCGTGCTGCCCAAAATATCAGGGGGAAGCCATAAGCCCAGTTTCCGCATGGCTATTCCTACAGGTGGCAAGGCGGAAGCATTTTTGGATTGCGTTTGCATAGCCAAAGTGATGCTCTCCCTGCCATGTTTATGTACACCCCTGCCGGGAAAGAAGCAAAAGCCTGCGGCCAGTACCAAAAGGACAAATGCTACTATCTGAAGTCGGGGACGCATAACTCCCCTGATTGAAGTGGAAAGTCAGGAAGCAACCCATCCAAGGGGGGGACTGCGGTCCTTCGACTCACTTGAGGCAATCTTTTTAATGTACTAATAATGTGTGATGAACCATTCATGCAATTCATTTTTCGTCGTTCACCACACGTTTTGCCCGATTTTGTAAGGCTTTAGTTGTCCTGAGAATTAAATCCGCCGGCTTGGTGGGGAGCGTCCGATGTGAAGTTGACACTTCGGAGACGCGGCCTTGCTTCTCCCGAGCAAGGCAGACGTCTCCGGCAACTATCCAACATTGAAGCACGCCCGAACGCCTGCTCCTTGGATTTCTTCAAGCTTTTTTCCTTTTCTTTTCGCCTCCACATACTTCTATTAGAAATGGACGCCAACGGATTCGCCATCGCCTCCGGCCAACCAGGGCATGTGCCCGGCACTGCCTCGGTCCTCATCCCGACTACCATTCCTGTCTCCCTCCGTCCCGCTTACCTAGCAGGGGACAACCAAGCTCGCCTCGACCTCATCGCCGCCTTCACGGTCGTCGTAGCGCCGACGCAAGATGCGATTAATGCGCAAGTACTTCTGGCACTCCAGGAGATCCAGAGCACGGGAGCGCGAGTCGCGAAGGAAGCTGTTGAGGAAGCAGATAAAAAGAAGGGAAAGAAGGTGGGAGCCACGCTTCGTCCAGGAGCCTCCAACGCGGAGACTCGCAAAGCGCTGGGAACCGACACCTCAGAAGATCCAGTCCCGGGACACCTCCACGACCGCATCCACGTCAGGAGCCAGCACGTAAAGCTGCTCTATTTCAGCAAGAAATACCTCGACATGTACAAGGACGCCACTTCGGCCGCGAGCAAAGAAATCGCCGCCAACCTCTCCATGCCCCTCCAAGCCGCCAGTCACGACGACTTCGACCCCAGAGGCTCGACATATGGATTGCCGCCGAGCACGCCTACCAAAAGACAATGCTGGCAGCTCGTCACTTCTCCGACTCGGCGGAAGATGTAAAACGAAAGGCTGACCTCAACCTCTCCCTCGGTTTCCTCAAAGGAATCGTCATCCAGCTCCACTCCGACGCCGGCTTTCCTGTACAAAGGAGAGCGGCTTTCATCTATTACGCGGAGGTTCTCGCTAGGACGCTGGGAGGTCAGAGCGGTGGCTACGCCGACGTTACTCGGCTCGACACCGACGTCTACAATTATGTGAAGGAGATGGTGAATGGTTTCCAACAGGCTCTCTTCGCGGCGGCAGTCGGCTCAGGTCCCAGGATGGAACGCACGGCGTCTGCGCCGGGTTTTGCGGGCCGGATCGCTCGTCAGCGCGTGATGCACGCGACGCTCGCGATTATCGCCACTCGAGGGAATCCAGGGACTCCAGAGGCGTCCGAGGAGGTCAAGGAGAGCGATACTCTCCGTACCAAGGGGACTCCAAGCCCTTTTCATCAAGGGGGAACGACCAAGACTCGAACACGCCAACCTCACCGCGAAAGCAGTCCACCTCGGTCTCCTTTTTCTGCGGCAGCACAAAGCACGGAGCAAAGGATTGCACCAGCACCAACACGAGAGCTTTCACTTACGACCCGACCAACAACAAATATCTCTTCGTGAGTAGTTTTCTTTTCTCTCTTCTCGGTGCGCGCGCGTCTCGCTCTCTCACACAGAAACTTCCGGATACCATACCATACCATACCCTGTACATACCAAATACCGTCGGACGAGATGTCCCCTCTCGATCCTCTCCTCATACCCCGTACATACCCAAGGCCCGGTTGTCCCACCGAGCACCTCAGCATCCTGCAACTCGATTACCACCGAGATCGCACGCTTACGCTTTGTTTTTCTTCCTTTTTTCTTTTCCAGGACCCCACTTCCAAAGTCGCCATCTGCCTTGCCGCCCAATACGGAGACAACGGAAAATGCGCCAAGGAGAACTGCCCCCTCAAAGAGCGCTGCACCGTCTGCCGAAAACCCGGTTGTGGTGCCCTCAAGCACGCTCACTCCAAGTACTAAGGAGATGCGGAGCGACGAGGAGATAGCGAAGGAGTGGGCTCAGAAGATCACGTCGCCGCTGATCTCGAGGGCCTGGAGGAAGTTGTTGGGTGTCATCCACCCCAAATCCGCGAAGCCTTACGCGCACTTCCCGGACGCGATCGATGGAGGTTTCGATCTTGGAATACCCCCATCTGTCATCATCAATACCACGAGGGCTCCTAAACCGACGCGTCCGCTGACAGCCGAGGAACACCAAGGTGTCCAACGTCACATCGTCGAGGAGCAGGAAGTCGGAAGGTTCTCTCCAGAGCTTCGAAAAGCGGCGGTGGAAGCAGCACTCGGTCCTTTCCAAACGTCCCCCATGATACCGGTCCCGAAGAAAGTCAAGCCGGAGCTAAACCCTTGGCGCATCGTCCGCCACTTCTCGTCCCCCGAGAACGGTGCCTACCCTTCCGTCAACGACCTTTTGCAGGAGTACCCGGTCGCTCTGCCTACCTACTGGACACCAATTACGGAATTCGGAGACATAGTGCTCAACGCCTCCTGCGAAGCGGAAGCGCTAGTCGTCGACGTCAAGGACGCCTTTCGAATCATCCCAGTCAAAGCGGAACAACGTCGTTGGACCGTCATTCAGCATGGCCTTCTGTTGATCATCGACGTCGGTTTAGTAATGGGCCTGGTCCCCTCCACCGACATCTGGGGCTCCCTGGTCGACTTAATCAGGATGTACCTGGCGGTCGTCTTTGCGGCAGTCGTCATGAGGAACTGGGTGGACGACATCGTGCACATTGCCGAACCTTTGACATTCTACACCTTCGCCGCTCTCGAAGCGAGTCTCCTCTGTGAGCATGTTGCTCAGGTGTCGAGCAAGAAGAGCGGAGAGAAGATAGGAGGAGATGTGTTCACGAGGGGTTTCACACATATTTCCCCAACCTTCTCATTCTTGTGCCGCGCGCGGTCAATCCTTTTGGCTCTCCAGTCGCTCGCTAGACGCTGGCGCTGGAGAGGTTAGTTTCCCCCTCAACCTCTTTTGCACTTCCTGTACTGATAGTAGAACTTGTAGAATTCTGATCCGCTTCATTGCAGGTCAGTGCAATACACAAGAGTCGCTTGCTAGACGCTGGCGCTGGAGAGAGTTCTGATCCGCTTCATTGCAGATCTATCACATGGTAGCTTCGAGCACCGTCAACTTGTGATCCAGCTCAGCCTCGCCGACTGCCTTCGAACTTCACACAACATCTTCGAATCTCTGAATCAATTTTTTCACTGAACCCCTCTCCGAACGCACCGACCTCATCGCACCGACCTCATCGAATCTTCGTACCCTCTCCGAACCACTTCGACATCTCTGAAACTACATTACATCGAATCCCTCTCCGTAACATCTCCGAATCCTAGTCGACTCTCCATCGACTACTCTCCAAATTCATCGAACAACTAGCCAACATGGCCAGATCCAAATTCGACGTCGACGACAAATGTCGACTCGATGGTATTTCCAACTACCTCGAATGGTCCTACCAGATGGAGGACATCATCATGCTTCTCAAGGGGTGGGAGTTAGTCAGGCCGGAGGGCATCGACAAGGTCAACGGCGAATACCAATACCGTGAGACTCGTCCCACCGCCTTCCCCCACCCCACCGACAAGGAGAGGAAGAACCGCAAGGAGTGGGATACCAAGGAGCAGGAGATTAGGGGGGCGATTAAGAGGAACGTCTCCACCAACATCAGGATGGGACTGGAGGGGAAGAACGGGGTTGAGTGCTGGGACCATCTCAAGAAGGAGTATGGGGCACGTCTCGAAGACGAGGGACATGTGGAGTGGAGGAAGATCGTCCAGATGGAGTACAGTGACTCGGAAGATCTGGGAGAATACCTGGAGGAGTGGCAAGGTGGAGTCAACGCGATGAACGCGATGGGGAAGACGGTGCACGACTCGGAGCTACTTCTCACGCTCCGGTCGTCGATGCCGCCTAGCTGGAACCAATGGCTACGCAACACCATCAAGCCCCAGACCACCTACTACGACCTTCGCCACGAGCTGCTACAACAAGCTCGTACCGACAGCCTTCGCATGCCCGAAAAGCGATCGGGACTCATGACGCGCTCGAGGGACACGAAGTCGAAGTTCATCAAGGAGTCGTCGTCGTCTTCGAGGAAGGAGGAAGTTACCTCGGACGCTGAGTCGGACGGAGGGAAAGTCTACGCGAAGAATGGGGGTCTCATTACGTGCTACAAGTGCGGAGGCAACCACTTCGAGTCCTACCACAAGAACAAGGACCGCCAACGCAAGGACGCCCCTCCCCACAAGTCATCCTCCTCCTCCAAGTCGTCATACAAGCAGCCCTCCGACTACCACGATTATCGCGACTCTCGCAGCTCTCGCCCCTCCGGGAGCTCTTCTAAGCGCACTGCTCATCGCGCGAAGAAGGACTCGTCGGATTCGAATTCAGGATCCGACTCGGGAAGCTTTACGAGTGGACTCGAGAGTGATGGAGAAGAGTCGGAGGAGGAGGCGAAACCTGCGAAGAGAAGTTTCATCCTCAAGTCGTTCCGCTCCAAGTCAGGAAAGGATAGTCGTCGATGGGTCCTCGATACCGCAACCGATACCCACACCACCGACGACGACACCATCCTCTTCGGCGCCGTTCCCACTCGCATCGGCCTCGGAGGAATCATCAAAGGAGCGGAGATCACGGCGACCAGCATCGGCAAAGTCACTCTCCAACCTCGAGACTCGAAGGATCCAATCGAGCTCAAGGACGTTCTTTACGGGGAGGAAATCTCAGAGAACCTCATCTCTCTGCAGAAGTTTGCGGATGCGGGATGCACGATTATTCTCGACAAGAAGGGGGGAGTGATCGTGATGGAGCCTGGTCATGTCAAGGTGGACTCTCGAGCGGAGGTTCTTGAGGGGCAGAGACCAGGAGGAACTTTTTGGACATTAGAAACTAGTACTCCTGGCTCTGGCAATAAGACCTCTGTTCGCGCTTTGTCTGGGTCATCGAAGAGAGAAAAGAGGAAAGCTATCTGGACGACGAATCCACGATCGAAACGCTCATGGACGTATTGGCACGACGCTCTCGGTCACCTACACAACCAGGCCCTGGCACGCACACAGTCCTTGGTCAACGGTCTAAAGGCAGCAACTAAATCGCCGGGACCAAAGAGGTGCGAATCGTGCGCGGAGACGAAAGCGAAAGGGAAGCCTTTTCCTCGAGGAAAGAGACGCCAGACGCGACATAGGTTGGAGCTTGTTCACATGGATCTAGTGGGGAAAGCAAGGACCAAGGGTATCAACGGCGAACGCTACGCCCTTGTCATTGTCGATCATCACACGAGACGACCTTGGACCATCCTCCTCAAGAACAAGTCCGATACCTTCGACGCGATCAAAGCCTGGACAAAACGAGTGGAGCGGCAGATTGGAAGGAAAGTTCGTAAATTCCAATCTGATGGTGGCGGTGAATTCATTTCGAAGCCTCTCAAGAAGTGGGAGAAGGAGCTCGGGATTCACCATCGATACTCTCACCCTCATCGCTCGGCTGAAAACTCGGTCGTTGAACGCATGATCGGTACACTCAAATCGAAATCCAAAGCTATTCGACGAGCTTCGGGCCTTCCGCCAACATACTGGGGTTGCGCTCTTCTTTACGCGACTTGGACTCACGAACGAATCACCATAAGTGAACACGCCACGAAAACGAGCTTCGAGGCGTTCGAGAAAGAGAAGCCCGACGTTTCGATGGCGAGGAAGTTCGGTGAGAATGGCACGGTGTACATTGCGAAAGAAGACCGGAAGCTGAGCACGAGGGGACGAGTACCGGAGGGCGTCAACGGGGTAGAGGGGCGTTTCATTGGCATCTCCGAACACTTCAAAGGTTGGGAGATGGTGTTGACGAAAGGAACGAGGAAAGGAGAAGTGGTGAGTAGTCGAGATGTGGACTTTTGGGAGGATGAGACGAAGGAGGCGGACTCGGAGGACGATGATGAGTCCGACGAGGAGGAGGACATCGAGGGAGATACCCAAGAGGTTTCACAAAACTCTCTCTCGACGCCGGAAGCTCGCGCAGAAGTTCCACCAACACTACAACCACCCCCACCGGCATTACCTACACCTCCACTGCCGCCTACACCACCACCACCGACGCCACCGACGCCACCAGCCCCACCAGCTGCCGAACCTCGACGCTCCAAACG
>JASZXU010000558.1:0-18217 GCA_035521515.1 Phenoliferia sp. Uapishka_3 | reverse complement strand
GGAGAGAGGATTGGGAGCCTGGGGCGGGGAGGAGGTTTGAAGTGGAGAGAGTTGTTGTGTTTAGGGCTTGGCCGAGTGTGTAGACACCTGAGAAGTGGTGGGATGCGGTTAGTGGGAGGGAGTGCGAAGTGCGGCATGGCGAGTGGGTGCGTTACCTTCTGGACCACTGAACCAACTCATAGGTGGCGCTTCCATCTTCAGATAAAATCCCAAACTCGGCACAAGGATTGAAAAGAACGTCGTTGCCAGTAGTTGGGATCCACTGACCGGACCACATCCGAGCACAAGCCGGACTGCGGTGATGATCCAAGCGCCAGCAAAGGTTGTCCAACTCAACTTTTAACTCAATCTTCAACCTCAAATGGCAGACTCAGCTTCAACTTCTAAAGCCAATGGAAGCACTGCCGCACCAAAGAAAGAGAAGCGTAAACTAGCTTGCACAGTCCGTCCTCCACCCTCACACCTCCTGTCCGCCAACAACCACCTAATCTTCTCATTCCCAGGCTTGTCGAGCTAGACGAATCCGCTGTGAATGGCCAGAGAATGGCGCTGGTTGTGTAGCTTGCGATATGGCGGACCTAAGGTAACGCGACGCTCTCCGGACCTTTGTTGAGCGTGCGCCGCTGCGAGGAGAGGCGAACAAACTAACGCGGATATTTGGGAGGAAGGAAGTGCTGATTTTCAGATTGGATGTAGGTGTCCAGGAGAACCGGAACCTAGGAAGAGGGCAAAGAAGAATCCTGATGGGACGAAGAGTGAGCCGAATGGTGGGACTTCGTGAGTCATTTCCAACGAATTCGACTAGGGGGAGGGTTCATATTTCTTACACGTCGACTACTGGGAAATTCAGAGCAGCAAATGGTGCTGCAGACCCGAATACGCAACCCTTGGAATTGGGTGAGCGACCCAACATGCCGCGCACCCACCCTTCAGATTAGCAATCAGATAAAACAGCTCACGTTCTTTGTTTCCACGTGTTATCCAGGCGGAGCTTTAACTTTCCATCTTATCGAATCACATTTTCTCATGGCGAACCCTTGTATCCCTGGCGCACCATACAATCTTTATCGTGAATTGTTGAACGCCGCTGGAGGCAGTTCCAGGGAGCTCGAGATTGCTGCAGAGGTGCGTTCGTCCTCACCTCGCTAATTCATTTCGTGTTACAAGGCTCACTACTGAATATCATTGGGTCTGACATGCTTAGTGCCTCTGTTCCGCATTTATCGCCAGCGCCGCTACTTTCTCAGATCACGCCGTACGATATAATTCCCCTCCGATCATTGAGGTCGCCTCGCAAACCCTCTAATCCCTCTCATCTTCCAGTCAATAGTCGGTCCAGGCGATCTCGAAATGCCCATCGACCTACCCCAAGGCACCATCCCCTCCTACACTTCTTACGCGCCCTACTCTCTTCGTCGCGCCCCAGCCGTCTCCCAACTCCTCTCCCGAGCCCGAGAGCTCTTCGAAGAATGTGGAATCAAAGATCGTCCAGGCGTAGAGATTATTTATACGATATTAGCGATGGATCAGATGGAAACGCTTTGTACGGAGGGAGGGAGGAGGACGAGATATTTTGTTGAGGTGGCGGTGGCGCAGTTTAAGAGTATGTTGGATAATTTGAGCGAGTTGAGAGAGGTGGAAGTGGCCGCTTTGAGAGGTCCGTTGGGAAATCATTTGTTGGTAGGTTGGGCTTGTGGGGTTGAGAGTTTAGGGGAATGCTGATGAGTGAGTTGGATAGAGGTTGGACGCGGAAACGGCGGCGGTTTTGAAGCAGCCTTGTGGATTGTGAGAGACTCTTTCCTTTCGTTTATGTTTGATGTGGACTTATGTGTATACCTGAAATAGCAATCAGCTGGACATAGTTATTTACTTCCCCGCCATCAACTTCGACAACCTCCCCCTCCCGATATTCGACGCCTCCGCACTAACCGAGCACGAAAAAGGGTGGACGAATCTCGGTACTCAACTCGCTCCTCTCTCCCTCTTATTCTCTCACTACTACCGAACATTCGTCAACACTTCCAAAGGTACCCTCCTCCTCCCTTCCCTTCTTCCTTCCACGAACTCATTCTCCCTCCTCCTCCCCGCTCCATCGCAGCTCCAGTCCCCTCCGCCGACATCCTCCACCTCTGGAATGGACTCGCCACCATCCTCTCCCAACTCGATCTCGCCGACACCCACATCTCCACTCTCCCACCTCTCGAAACTCCCTCCCAAACCTCCCAACGTCAATTCGACCTCTTCTCTCTAACAAACACCTATCGTCGTCACGCCCTCCGACTCGATCTCCTAATCCACGAACGAATCCTTGATGCTCTCCAAGCTAATTCTCAAACATTGGGAAACGACAATACGCTCCTCATTGCCGCTTATCAGAATAGTATTGCGAGAGTTAAGAAGGGGTTTGAGATGGTGGGGAGAATGGCGAAATATCATGCTGAGACTAGGTGTCTGATTTATGCGAGGAGATTGTTTGAGGTGCTGGAGAGTTGCTCGACTTGGTGTGCGTTGAGGGAGAAGGGGTTGGAGGAGAGAATTGCGAGTACGCTTTTGGAGGAATTGGGGATCACGGAGATTGATACGGAGAGGTGCGTTTCTTTTTTTTCTTTTCTCTCGGGTGCTCTGTTGAGATGGAGTTCGAGAAGGAGGGCTGATGAGGTCCGGTTTGGGTTGGTAGTTTGTTGAACGCGCTGGATCTTGCTTCGTGGTCGTCTGTGACGGCGGCTGAGCAGAAGAAGGGAATCGAGGCTGGGTTGAATTATTTGACGCAGTCTCGGTCGATGGCATCGGTGACTTCTCCAGGTATTTCGAAGGCCTTCTGCTACTCTTTGCGTTTGCGCTGAAAAGAAACTGACCAATTTTTCGGCGAGCAGCACTCCCGGATCCATTCAATACTTTCCTCCTTCAGTCTTTCGACTCGAATCAACAGCCAGCGAGCAATAACCAATGGGATGCACCGGGTGCTCAAATCTGTAAGAATTGATTTCCATCCTAAAACTCACGATTCTATCTTTCATTGATTGACCCCACTCCGACCAGACCCACCACATCAACCTCTACAAACCTCGCTATCTCCCCCGACGCTCTTCCCTCAGCCTGGCCTGGATATGATGGCATGGCCCCAGAACCATTTCCTCAACCAGCCCATCTACAACAGCGCCCAAATTTCCACCTCAACAAATCCCTTCATCCCTCCCTCTCCGAATGGCTTCAGCAATGTACCTACCACTCCAGCCTACCAACCTCAACTAAACACTTTCGGCGCCTCGAATCCACTTGAGATGCTGGGAGTCCAACAAAATGGAGTTGCGCTCGATGAAAGTACTCTGGCGTTCCTGGCGAGTTTTTCTCCGGAGTTGGCGGCGACGAATGGTGGTGGGGTCGGGTCGAACGGCGTCACGGCGACGGGACAGTTTGATTTCGGGGGACAGGACGTCTTTTTGCCAAATTTCGGAGAGACGACGGGTTTTGGTCAGCCGAATCAGCAGCAGCAGAGTCAGCAGCAGCAGCAACAGCAACAGCAACAGCAACAGCAACAGCAACAGCAACAGCAACAGCAACAACATCAGCCGGAGAATCAGTGGTGGGGTAGCTAGCGTGTGGTGGAATCGAATATGGGCTGCTTTGAGATTGCGGAGGATTCTGGACCCTATTTTTGCAGATTCTGTGTTCCAAGTTCAAGTGATCACTTGGTGTCGAGAGTTCGAGTGATGGGCCTCCTCGCCTTGCAACTTGACGGCGCGACGCCGCCACCGGTCAACAAAGACCGGATGGCGTAGCTGGTTATCGCATCCGACTGTTATCTCATAAGATATCTATCGGGAGGTCGAGAGTTCAATCCTCTCTCTGGTCGTTCCGTCCTCGCGGGCTTCTTACCTTAAGACCGTCGAAGATGTTTTGCCACTGCATTGCTTCATGCAACTGATGATTGGCCTTTTTTTACCCGTCATGTTCGGCTTTTTTCTTTCTCGACGGAGAATCCGCTCAAGTACCACTGCTTACTTCTTGAGTCGTCCCAGCAGGTTTTCGGTCCCAAAGACAACAACAATCCGGATTCCGGCGATAAAATTTCCAAAAGGGCCCGCGACGTCTAGTATCTGACAAGAGTTCAGCGGCGTCATGGTTGGGGGAGTGATAGCTGACATTCGAAGAAGTCTTGAATGTGAGGTGAATAATCACGGCAGTTCCATTGTCCCTTCTGGAACAAAACGTTGGTTTGACAGCGCCGCGACAAAAACGCTGCCTGGATCATATGATCATCAAAGCAGAGGACCATGATCGATCACGGACTCGAACCGCAGACCTTTTGCGTGTTAGGCAAACGTGATAAACCAACTACACCAATCGACCAGAATGGAAGGCATGTTTTAACAGCCCGACTCTTCATTTGCGGCTCGAAAGGTTGGGACCAGCAGTCTAGAAATGTGATCTCCTCTTTTGTGTCTTTCACAAGACATCAGCTCTGCACTCAGCTCCTTCGCTCGCACAGAACATCATACTGAACTCCTCTCAATCAGAGCCGAGTCCCCATTCCGGTGGCGTCTCAACTTCAAGACGCCACCATAGGCGCTTTCCTTCCGAACTTGCGGTTTATGAGCACTTTGATACAACAACATGAATTGGAAGAGGCTTGTCATTGACGTGAGAATGTTGTTATACGTGCTTCAACTACTTATGGAGAGTTCTACTTGTCCGCCCGTGCCCGATGTCCTTGGAGGTGCTTGCCTGCGACAGCGCACATTATTTTTCAAGGCTTCGCTCACTGTATAAATCAAGCACGACCAAGATTTGGCTTAAGTGATGATGAAAAGGGACGGGTTTTCTCCCGGACTAAACACCTGAAACTCGAAAACTGTCGAGTCCTTACATTCAGTCCTTCGCAGCTGGCATAAAAGTTTCTTGTCAAATGAGCTCGCGGTGCGTTGCAGATGTCTAGTTGTGTCAAAGGAGAGCTGACCACTCGATCTAGCAAAACAGAAAGGAAGAGAAATGTGGAAGCTACAGTATTAAGCTTCAGGTGCCAATGGATATTTTTGGATATTGGGGCGAGGAGAGGAGCTGCTGAAATAACCGTTTGAAAGCCAGCTACTCTGGCCAAGAGGATATGTAAACCACGTAAAGATATTTTGAGAGATAATCTGGAGCGAAGGAGGAAAAGAGGGACTTCCCTCCTCTTCCTCCATCACGAAACGCGTCGAACGCGTAAACGTCAGCGCGTGTGATTGCTGCGCTCCCCTTTGTGGCCTCAAACTCTTAAGGCTTCGCTCCTCCCCGCTCTGATGTTACAACCTTCAAAACTCAAGGGGCCCTTCTCCTCCCCCAATCGACCAACGAAGTATCACGGTCTCGCTGGACGAGAACGTTCCCCTCCGCGGCCTTTCATCCCGATCTCATCACCCATCAGCACACGACGATGCCATCGCTCGTCTCCACCCTAGTGCCAGCGCTGGTCGCTGTGCTCTTCTCATCTCACGTCCAGGCGACGTCTCCAATCATGTTCGTGCACCCTCGCCGCCAATTATGATCACACTTCGAAACCCTTCTGACCCGCACATGCGCGCTCCCAAAAGCTCAATGTATTGGCCCGCGTACTCGACGGCTACGCAGCCTCCATCCGACATCCCATGGAGTCAGGCGAGCATCATGAACTACTTTGGTGAGCATTCGCGACGTTTAGGCGGGGGACGTGCTGTGGGGGAGGGGACTCGGCGTTTCAGGAGGATTTGGGAGCATCATAGCTGACGTTCGAGACGTTTTCTATTTGAAGTGACCGTCACGACTGCGACTGGGCTGCAGATTCCAGACGGCCAGACCACGAGCGACATTCAGTCCTTTGTCTCCCTCGCTAAGTCAAGTGCGCCTCTCTCCTGTCCCTTCGGGGCTCTGAGCTCCATTAATAGTCCTGACGTAAGGCTTTACCCTTGCAGACAAAGTCAGGCCAGTCTTCAGCGTCGGAGGATGGGATGGCAGCCTTTACTATTCGTCTTTGCTCGCGACGTCGACATCGCGTAAGAGCTTCGCGGGCGACCTCTCCTCTTTCGCCACAAAGTGGGGTTTTGAGGGCGTCGATTTGGACTGGGAGTACCCTAACAAGCAAGGAATTGGTATGTCGCTCTGCTGTTTCAGTCATTTCTGACGAGAAGAAAGTCTTGGAGACAGATAGAGCTGACGCCACCTGACGTTGGACGACTAGGCTGCAACAACATCTCGAGCGCAGACTCGGCCAACTTGCTTCTCTTCGCCAAAGAACTCAAGAGTCAACTGGGATCATCAAAGATTATTACCGCTGCTGTCTCGATGACTGGCTTCGTCGGTCCGGACGGTACGGTTCTGACTGACTTCAGCGAATACGCCAAGTACATCGACTTTATCAACGTCATGAGCGTATGTCCATTCAGTACTATGCAGATTTAATTGAAGCTAATGGGGCTCTCTCTTATTTCCTAGTACGACGTAACGTGAGCGCACCCCCTTTTTCGTCATCACATACCTGAAACGTCTTAATCTGACATGTCGAGACTCACAGTGGAAGCTGGGGCGGAAAGACTGGACCCAACAGCCCACTCAACCAATGTGACTCCGACGCCGGCGCTGACACCGCAATCGAGGTGTGGACAGCCGGAGGTTTCCCAGCGAACCAGATCCTGCTGTAAGAGCCATTCAAGATATTCCCCAGCGTCTCAAGCTGACTTGATATTAACCACTTCTGCAGTGGTACCGCCGCTTGTAGATTTATTTTATCTTGACTTCGTGCCGAGAGCACTCAACGCTAACTGCTCGTACTATTCGCAGACGGCTACGCATTCACCACGACCAGCTCTCAGCTCAGCAATACTACCATCGGGAGCTACGAATCTCAAATCTACCAACCCATGGCTTCCACGACCCCGAAGGGCGACAGCACCGATGTCTACAATACCGGATCTACCGACGTCTGCGGCACTTTCAGCTCGGGCTACTCGGGTAATTGGGAAATGAATGAGCTTATCTCTCAAGGTGTAAGCGATTAACTATCATCGGGATTCAACTTTTGCTGAGCTTACAAACCTACTACAGCTCCTCTCTTCGGACGAAAAGACGGGCAAGAGTGGTTTCACGCGCTACTGGGACGACTGTACCTCGACACCTTTCCTTTTCAACCCTTCTACCAAAGTGTTCATCACTTACGATGATTCCGAGTCTATTGGACTCAAGGCTGTAAGTTTTTATGGCCTTTTCCGCCTCCGACATCTGGCGTCAGGCTGATTCATGGCACCTCCTACAGGCTTTCGCCGTAAAGAAGGGCCTCGCTGGCCTTTTCGTCTTTGACTCGATCGGGTTTACAAATGATGTCTACACCTCGATGAAGGAAGGCCTTGGCCTCACTGGCGCTTCTTCGTCGTCTGAGTCGGCTGAGGTGGCGAGCGCAACTTCGCACGAGAGCGCAGCGGCGTCCTCGCTCGGCACCACCGTTGTCGCCCCAACTACAACAGCGATTCCTACGCTCGGTGAGATTTCCAATTCGGAATCGATCACACGTTTTGAGCTGACTAGTCCTGGTTTAGCGTCAGACGATGCCTCGACGGCCGAGCTCACCTCGACGGCGGAGCCAACTTCCGAAGCCGAAGCCGTCGTTCCCACTTCCGCCACTTCCGCCAGTTCCGACAACCTCGACGTCTCCGGAACATCCACCGCTTCCCTTCCAACTAGCACCATTGGTACTTCCAGCAGCTCATCTGGATCGTCGAGTCAAGCGACACTCAAGTGCCTTACATCGACGACGTTCGCGCTCTGCGACGGCACAACATGCACCAACATGGGGAGCGTCGCGGCTGGGACAATGTGCGTGGATGGAGGGATTGTTGTGGCGAGTAAGGCGAGGATGATGCGAAAGGCGAGGGGATGGTCTCCTTGAGATGGACGGGGATTAGTTCGAGGAGCGCGCGGCCGGGACGCCTTACTTTCGAGTTGACGATGCAGACATTTACCTACCGGAGAGTTAGCGTCAAATGAATTAAAATTCGCACTGCAGGTGCCTCATTGAGTTGAAATGACATTACGAATCCAGATTATGACCTTCCAAATATCGGGTCACTCTGTACCCGGTACAAAGCACGCCAGGAGCGCCAGCCAAGCCCTGTCCTCGCAAACGTTCATGTAATCTCTTTGTGCGCCTCTTACCTTACTTATGGAGTCCTTATCTTCGTAATATTGTGAGAGGCAGGAGTCTCCAACTTTGTAATATCGTGATAGGCATAGCTCCGAAAGCAGATGAGTTCCGGGATAGAGGCGTAGCTTCTCTCCCCAGTAGATCTCCTGTGGCTAGCGAAGGCGACGAAGAGACGATGAAAAGGCGCCAAGGGTTCGTTGTGGGTGGGTGTCGGGGATGCGCGAGAGGGAATCATCAAGCGGCCCTCTTTTCCTTGCAAGCCGCGTCGTAAGGCAGTATCAGTGCCGTCGACCACCAATCGCAGGAAAAGCAGCGACCAGATACCCAACAAACAAAACAATATTTCAAATTCATTGCTCATCTAAGAGCTCCCTAGACCAAACTTCCCTTCCACCATCAGTATCGCCCTCCTTTCTCGGACTCACCCAACCGATTGTCTTTTCTGGACGTCCTTCTCCCTGCATCCACTCCATTCCCCAAAGATCATCCACCTTTGCTCGCTTTTCAGGATCTCGAACTAAAAGCTTCCCAACGAGTGCCTTGAGACTAGGCGTAACAAGTCTCGTAGCATCTGTCGACATCGTTGGTCGTCCCAATTCTGACGCGACTGGTCGAACCGTAGACATGGAGGCGTTTACGTCCAAGTCGCTGTTGTTGCTGCTCCCGAAACTTCCTGTACTTCCAGCACTTCGAGGTGGAGAAGCAGGGCTCATCATCGACGACGGTGCAGACGAAGGCCAACGAACCTCCGCCTTGGCGATCTTGAGTAGGTAGCCTTTCCTCCCTCGTCCGTCGCTGTCCTCGACGAAAGGCATACCACCAGTTATAAGAGCATATAGGACGACACCTAACGCCCAAGCGTCCGTTCTTCGACCGTCGTATTTCTTTCCCATGATGAGCTCTGGTGCGGCGTAGGCTTCGGAACCACATCGAGTGGAAAGGAGTGGTGTGTCGGGAGATATAAAGCGGGAAAGACCAAAGTCGGTTAACTTGAGGAATGGAGTTGGGAGTGAAGCGAGGAGGGTAGTCGGGTCGAGGCAGGGGAAAGGGCGGGAGGTAAGGAGAATATCTAAGGTAGAAAAGATGAGTTAGACCTAGTACGTGGAGAGAACAAGAGAAAAGACGCACTCTCAAGCTTGATGTCGCGATGAACGAGACCGATTGAGTGCATCCAGCCTACGGCGGAAGCAAGCTCGCCAAACATTCTTCGCACGAGTGGCTCCGTCATCTCAGAATGCCATGTGGCAAGAAAATCAAAAAGTTCGCCTCCTGGAGCGTAATCCAGTGCGAGAACGGTATATATCGGTGTGGTAAACGAAGAAGAGAGAGATACCAGAGAAGGATGGTGTATCCGCTGAAGAAATGGTTGATGGTCAGTTGTTGGGGATGATGCCGTATATCAAAACAACAAACCTTGAGAACTTCAACCTCCCGCACGACACTGATCCTCATTCGCTCGTTCCCCTCATAACTCTGACGAGTGATAAGCTTGAGCGCAACTAGGTCCGCCTCCCCTCGTGGTTCCTCGCCTTCCTTCCCTTTTCCTTTCCACTTTGCGAGCGCCACCCTCGAGAACGCGCCCTTGCCAAGTACTCTAACAACTTCGAAATCCCCAACCTCCTCGCCCTCGACCACAGGTGGGCAGTCCTCTTCGTCCGCTTCTTCGCCCTGCCACGAAGCCGGAGTAATCGGTCTTGAGCCGGCCGATGTCCCGGGTGATGTTCCTCTGGGAGTCGATGTCCCAGACCGAGATGGAGTGGAAGAACCGGTCGGTGGGACGTCAAGGGTGCCAAATCGTGACATCGGTCCATGGTTGAGAAATCGAGCACCAGGCCGAAAATTTGATTCGACTGCTGACGGGAGAGAGGACATGGGTCGAGAAGTGGAGGTGAAGAAAGATGAAGGCGGGGAGCCGCTGTACGGGGAACTGGGCTCGCGCGTGGTCGTCTTGATGGCTGGCAGGACAGGTTTTGGGGCGGTGGGAAAGGGCGCTATTGATGAAAATTCGGATGATTGAGATGGAAGAGATGGTGCAGGAGGTAGTTGGGAGAGGTCGAAAGATGGTACGCCGCGTAGTCGTGAAACGGTCGGTGAAAGCATCGGCGAGGTTTCCGGGGAATCCGATTCTGGTTGGACTTGCGGTGACCCATACCCGTGGCCATCCTCACTGTCGAGCCAAGATTTACGAGAAGATCTGGTGGTGTGGATACTTCGGAGAGAGTTGCTTCGCGAAGGAGGATTTGGGGGCGGACTGAGAGCGCCGAGGGAAGACATGAAGGTGTCCGTGTCGGAGAAAAATGAGGCAGTCTTGCTCCTCGTTGGGTGTCCGCTTCCACTCGATCCATCTGACCCTCCGCTCGTCTCCCTCCAGTGTTCCGAGTTGCTGCCTCCTCCCCCACTCCCAGCGCTCATCGGATCCCCCTCAGCCCACTTGCTGCTTTCCGTGTCTGGTTTGTCCCAGTGTCCAAGGTAAGATAGATTGATTGGAGATGGAAGTGGGGTCATGTTGTGATCACCGTAGTGTCCAATGCTGAGTTGTGATCCCCCTGACGCCGACACCGCTGACCCCCAGCTGGTTACTCGGCGCGAGCTGGCCTTCGAGGAATCGCTCGGAGAGGTCGAACGCGGAGGACGGGGCTGAGATGGTAGTACAGACAGACGGAGGGCTTGCAAGTGTGCGGTTGTCATGATGCAGGTAATTTGACTAGTGCCTGCGAGGCGACGCGGAGTTAGCTCGCCTTTCAGATAAGAAAAGTTGACGATTGGCTGGGGATGGCTCGAGTGAGGGTAGAAGGAGGAAGGAGTAGTGTGCTGGGCGCTGCTCATTGTACGCGCAGCTACCTGCTCGCGTAGCGCCGACTACGCCGTCCGAGATGTCTAGCCTCGGTAAATACGACGTCACCTTGCGAGCGTGGGCCGAAGGGAGCTCGACTGCAGACGAGCCACACGAGAGGACAAGCTGAAAACCTTGCTATTCTTCCTGCGATACGCCTTGTCCCGACCGTGCGGTGCCTCTACCCGTCCGCGCGCGTTCCTTGGGATCACCATCTAAGGTGGAGAGAAGGTCCGTGGTGCCTTTCGACGTTCATTTCCCTCGTCTTCGTCGTTGGAGGAGCAAATCGTCTACAGAAGACGCATCGACGCAAATAGCAAGCTTGGGGAAGTAAACGACACTCACGTGAGCGATAGATTCCGTTCTCCTGGGTCGATCAAGCGTCGGGTCAAGGTAGGCGAAGGCGAAGGCGAGCTGGGCACACGGTGGAGGGAGGCAATCAGTCCACCTTTTTGTCTAAACGTCTTGGAATAGCAAGCGTCGAAGTGGTGTTGCGATTCGGCGGAAGCGGTTCAAAGTCAACAGACGTCCGGGGAGTCTTCGGGAGGGCTCGAGCGTATTTCCCGCAGCGAGAAGCCACCCCTGACAAACACATTCTTTCCATCTCGTTCTGAAACTCCGGTTCATTGTCGCACCATCGGAATTCCAACCACCTGATTTGTACGTGTACTGGAAGGGTCGAAGCGCCTACGAATAGCACTTCGGTGCGGAAGCACATCCCAGGCAATCCCAGGGAGGCCAAGGCGCGCGTCCGCTTCCGTTCAATATATTTTCCACAAGACGAGCTCTCTATTCCCGGAAGATAAGCCTGGTGTAAAATTGGAACAAAGACTCCAGATGCAGTAATTTGAGGGATACTGATCATGATCAGCGCCGCCCACAAGTATTCAGAGCTTCCGCCAGCCACCGTTCTGACTTTCAAGAAAAGCTGAAGATCAGTGTCTATCGACCTCAAACTTCACTCTACCTCTAACAAACATGAATATACACCCCGAACAGACGCCTGGCTGATCAAAACTCTGCGAGAACTTCGCACGACGTCGATTTCTCGCTGGCAGCGACAACCGCACGTCTTTGTTCCGCCGAGTCAGTTGATCAAGAACGCACACGAAGTGCAGTGCGTCTATCTAGATTCTGGTTTTCACAACTTCTTAAAGACTCAAATGATACAGAAGGTCATTCATCTCCCGGTGTTCAATTTCTGCGCTGTGTAGAATCTGTAGCGCTCGCAACGCCACGCGAAATGCTCACCACTCAACTTTCAAGTACGCCAGCAGTCCAAAACCCATTGGAAGCTGAAAGTGTTCGTTCTCTGTTCAATTCTTCAGGCCTGCAGTTGAATCGCCGGTACAGCTGCAATTTGTCGCGGCGTCGACAGCGGCGGCGCCAGGCGAAGACATGCATTGATTCGACCCGGTGATGGCAAAGAGGTGGTAAGTTCGGCGTGTATTATCCGTCATGAACAAACCTAAGTGAAGGAGTGTTTGTCGATGCTTGCTGACCGACCGGGGCGGACTGCATTTGCGACTTCCTGAACTCCGCGGCATTAAGTTCGCCTTAGTCAAAAGAACGCCTGTGGGGGGCATGTTACACCTTGCAGTATCGCCACGCTACCTCATTTCGAAGCGACCATTGTATCGAAACGGTCAAGTGTGATTTGTGGAGTCGACGAGACTGGTTGAAGGCTGTGCCCTGCTTGTCAACGTTCCGCGACATTCGGCGCAGTCAGCACCTCGGTCCTCTTCAACTCGGTTTTGAATCTTCCGCCCTCCTTGCTTTGTTTCCCGTCCACTTTCCAAGTCAGCGTCTCATATCTTAATGGCGAGCCAGCAATACTACAACGCGCCTCCAATGAACCAATGTGAGCTTTCCCAGGAGCGGACTCGCCCGCCGCCGTCCTGAACTTACTTTCCGCCTCGCCACAGATCCCCAGCAGGCCTACATGGGAGACCAGTCAAAGGGATACCCAGCACAGGGTGGTTACTACCCGCAACAACAGCAGGTGGGTGTCGTTCTCCACGCCTCGGTCGTTCGCCACCGATGTCCGACGTCCGACCGCGACAAAGGCGTTGACAGGAGGAGCTCGGCGTTGGTGGATCAAAGCGGAGACTTAGAGCTGACTCAAAAATGTCGTGTGGATGGTTTCCAGTATGGAGCACCACAAGTGAGTCGATTCGGCGTTGAGAGTAGACGCCTGAGGTCGCTGACCTGGACGTTCGCAGGGCTACGCAGGCTACCCCAATCAGCCGCCATTGATGAATCCTTATGGCCAACAACCACAGACCGTAATTGTAGAGCAAAGAAGAGATAACGGCGGAGATGGTAGGCCATTTCAAGGAATGAAGCGGGTAATACTGAGCTGACCTCGTCCGCAAAACGTTCTTCAAGCAGGCTGCCTCGCTTGGTATGTTCCCCCTCGGCGCTCAGTGGCAATCGGACAAGACCCAGTGAGCTAACTTTCCTCCCTCCCTCGCATAGCTGCGCGGGAATGGCAGCATGCTGCTGTCTTGAAGAGCTGTGTTTGTTCTAGCGATGCATCTGAGCGAACCGACGTACCTTAACGACACGTGCTGAGTACCCTTGGACATAAGTGCACGCTTTTGTGTTTTGTTGTAATTACTGGAACTTAGACGTTACGCTTCTGTCGGCGGGAGATTTGGTAGGTTTGAGCTGGTCAACCTGACTACATCTCGGAAGTTTTGGCACCTGCATCGACTCCCCTCGAGCCAGACCTGTAGGTGGCTTCATAGGTTTCCACGTAGCTTTTGTAGCAACATCCTAGGCCAAGTCTTCTTCATTTGTAAGGCGGCTCAGCCTGTCCTGATGTCTCAGTACTCAGTGCTAGTAGGCTTCGGTCAAGGTCTGCAGAGCCCATGCACATTTGAACCAAGACCTCCATTTAGATTGTCCATAAAGGATTCAACGGGTAGTACTAGTTGAATACGGGCTAAGGGAGGTGGGGGAAGACAGGAAGTGAGGAAGAGGAAGGCGGTGGCAGGATTAAGGTGTTTCGAGTGTTGATCCGCACGACTCCGCACGACGATGTTTGGATTGATCGATGGGTACTCGTTTTAAAGGATTGGGTGTGAGGGGACGACGGGAAAGGAAAGGCGTACGTCTGGAGAGAAGCGGGAGTTCGGGGCAGGGAGACGAGTCCATATGAAAAGTATGGGTATGGAGAGTCGGAGAGGATGGCATGTCAATGATGTTTGCGGGTGGAGTGGGTATCAATCGAGTCGGGAAGCGAGGAAGAGAGCGGTTCCTCGTTATTGAGCGTCTCGTCGTGGAGAGGGTTGTGGCGACCCCTTGAGGAGGAAGCGGAAACCTTCGTACGAAAGCCTGGCGGAATAGCGGCACATGAGCTTTTTGTAGTGTAAGAAGGAAGTAGAGGAAGAAACTTACCAGCACAGAGCGTTACTCGGCATGTTTGCGAGTACTCGGGGAGCCATGCCGCGAGTGAAGCCCGAAAGTCCTTGGCGAGAGTAGATGATCTTGAATGCGTCGCCCATTCCTCGCGCTGTTCGTATTGTGTGGTCTTCGGAAGCACCTCGAGTTTCTGTGCAAGTTGCGAATACAATCAGTAAGCGTGCGAAATGCCGCGAAATCCGCAGGGCGGGACGCACGCAGAAGTGTCTTGCAAATATCAAGAGGAGTGGTCACGGCGGCTGCTACACCACCGGCAATACCACCAGCGGTGACGTGCGTGAGTGGTGAGTAAACTGAACTTGGGTTGAAGATTTCTCTGGACGACAAAAAAAAGGTCTTTTGTCAGCGCACAGTGCGAAGTCAAGCTCAATTCAAGCTCAATTTGGTTATTGGGATTACGCACTTGAGGTATTCGTAAGTGGAGAATTGAACGGCAGTGAAGGGAACCGTCATCATTAGGGTGGTAGGGTATGAGACGTAGAAGGCATTGAGGCCTTCAGCTTTGTACACGCTGCGGAAGCACGACGCCACTGTTCGGAATTTTGAGCCGTGAACTTGCATTCGCTGCTTCACAACTGTGGTAAGTTGGCACCTGTAAGTGACTTTATAACCCACAGAAAAGCTTATGAAAAGAGTTCACCATCGAAAGGGTTCATCAAAGCATCCGAAGCAACAGTCGCGAGCGCTCCTGCCGAGGCTGTGGGGCGCAGGAAAAGATTCATGAGCTATCCAACCCTCGCGAAGACAACTCCCCAGCTCGTCGAGACTGACCTGTCGCAGCGAAAGAATAGCCGTTTGCGTTTCCTCCAGCAAACTCCTTTGCGAGCTCATATGTTCCGAAGTAAACAGCATGAGCCGGCCCAGCTCCCATAATCACACTCGCAACACCCCTCCATAGTCGCCTGCCTCCCTCCAAGCTTGTAATGCGTGTAAAGGCGTCGCCCATTCCGGTGTAGACGGCCTGGGGCGAAGTGGCGAGGACTTGCATGCGAGTCTTGATCATATCAACAGGGAACATGACGGCATGCTCTGCGATACCGGCCATAGCTCCAGCGAGCATGTTGATAGCGATTGAGTCGTTGTCGAGACCTTCATAGTCAATTTCCACGGCGGCGGTCGTCATCGAAAGGGCGGGGAGGGCAAGGAGTGAGAGGCGGAGACGGAAGAGTTGCGGAAGAGTGGTACGAGTAGAAGTCCAGGTCGAAAGTCGAGCTGGGAAGGGGATCTAGGAAGAGTGGAGCTGTCCGACCGAGCGTGAATTTGAAGGGGCAGGAAAAGTGGAGCGAAGTACACAAACGTCAGCGATCGTCTCAGATAAAGTTGGAGACTTGCTGGATGCCTCATACAGTATCCCACTGCCGCTTAAGTCGTGTTATCGGGGCGTGCGATGCCGCACCAGCCACAGTGATATGGTTCGACTTTGTCGCCGGCGCCGGGTCAACAAGTTGAGGAGCTGTTGCGGCCCGCTGGGGCGTCACGCATCCTCAGCGGATCCCTGCTACCACCTTCTGACCCAGTCTTTCCACTCCAACCATCTCTCTTCATGCCGCCCCGCCGCGCGTCCCCCTTGATCATTCGGCGGTCACTGAAATGGTGTGCGAGATCGAGGCGAGCAACAAGATTGTCAATTCACCTCAAGTTCGACCTGGAGAGCTCGGAGAGTAAGCCAGCTTAGTCCGTTCGGCCTGCTGGGTTGGTGGAGGTCTGAGAAAAAGAGCGTTTGCGGTTGGTGACGGGTGGGAGAGTAGATAGAGAGAAATTGGCCGAGTCGGCTCTGCGCTCAGCTTTGTATTTGTCACCGAACATCACAAACACAAGGAGTCATTCCCGGCGGCGAACCTGCCGATTACACGTATTGGAGCATCATACACGAGCACTGAAAGGCTTTGCGGGCCTAGGTGCACGGCGGCGAACGTTCACGCGTGAGGCGCAGAGACGGCGTGCAGGGTCGCAGACGCGATGAAAGTCCTCACATGGAACGTTGTACACCGTGTCCATCATCGATGCTTAAGAGAGATTGCTAATGCCTTTCTCCACGCAGAATGGCATCAAAACGCTTCTTCAGTACCACCCGTGAGCTGCACCATCTTGGGCCCCACGTCATCACAGCGGCGAGGATAGTCGCGCTTTCTGTCAAGATAGCAACGGCTAAATACTTTGAAAGCTGTAGTCTGCCTTTTACAGAGAGCTGACTTTCGTGAGTGATGCTTGCGCGCAGATGGAATGTCCACAAGACGTATGAAGCCATACTCGACGAGCTCGGAGCCGATATTACTTGCATCCAAGGTCCATTCCGTTTCTCTTTGCCGTTTACACGCTGAGCAGCTAAGCTGCAACTGGATCCTGCAGAAACCAAGATAACGCGCGCGCAAATGGACAACCTTCTCGCGTGCATGCCTTCCTACGACTCGTTTTTTTCCTTCTATCGACGTGTACCTCTGAAAGGGATCCACGGAACCGCAATATTCACTAAAAAATCGACGGTCGTTCCTATCAAGGCCGAAGAAGGGATTGGCTCTTGTCTCATACCCTCGACTTTGGAACCTGCAGAGAGGATTGGAGGCTATCCACAGAGTTTGGACGTCGACTTGGCGTTTCACGAGATGAAGGACTTGGATATGGAGGGAAGAACGACGGTCTGTGATCTGGGCATGTTTGTCATTATCAATCTGTAAGTTTTGCATTTTTCTGCGGCTGCCAAGTAAGCAGGCTAAGGCCGTAATGTTTAGGTACTGTCCAAACGAGACAAACGACGATCGCCTCGTATTCAAAAACTACTTCAACGCCATGGTGGACGCACGTGTTCGCTCGCTGATCAAGGCTGGTCGCGAGGTGATTGTAGTCGGCGACCTCGTAAGTAGTCCGCCACTCAGAAGGAGTTCGCTCTCTTTCAAAGCTGACTCTTACCGTCTACGCATCTTCACAATTCCACCAGAACATCTGCCACTCCCCCCTCGACTCCGCCGAATCAGAGGTCCGAAGAAAAGAGCAAGGCCTCGAAAACTTCATCGACCACCCTCCTCGTAAATGGCTAAACGAGTTCGTTGGCCCTAATGGACCCATGATCGACATCACTCGTCGACTCCACCCCGCCCGAAAACAGATGTACACCTGCTGGAACACCAAAATCGACGCCCGACCGTCAAATTACGGCACTCGCCTTGACTACCTTCTCATCACTCCCGGACTCCTTCCATGGGTTCGCGACGCCGACATCCTCCCTCTCGTCATGGGTAGCGACCACTGTCCCGCCTACGTAAACTTTTACGACCAGATTGAAATACCTGGACGTGGTATGGTCCACATTTGGGACGAACTCAATCCAGGGCGAAGTCGCGACGATCTGAGCCCACCAGAACCGCCAGCTTTTGCGGCAAAGAACTATGACGAGTTCTCAGGAAAACAGAAACTCCTTCCGAGCTTCTTTGGGAAGAGACTCGAAGGAGAGCTGGGAGAGACGCCATCGTCGTCGGCACCAGCAAGGACGAGTGGGAAGCGGGTGATTGACAACTCTGTGCCGTCCTTTACCGTGTCGAATCTACCAGTCGCTTCGGGTTCGAGCGTTGAATTTGAATTCTCGAGACAGCCAACCACCACTTCGGCGAAACGAAAATCGGCCTCCGCTCCACCGGCGACGAAAGTTGGATCGAGCTCAGCGCCAAGCGTCAAGGGAAAGGAAAAGGCGCCTGCGACAGGGCAGCAAAGTATTGCAAGCTTCTTCAAGCCTCCACCAAAACCGAAAGCCATTCCCAAGAAAAAGAAGAAGAAGGATATCGCCGCGCCCACTTCCCCCACAGCTTCCCCCACTC
>JASZXU010000557.1:0-18302 GCA_035521515.1 Phenoliferia sp. Uapishka_3 | reverse complement strand
CCCCCCCCCCCCCCCCCCCCCCCTCAACCCTTTCTCACAAGTCCTTTGACATCATCTCCCCATTCTCATGTTTTTCTTCTCCCCGTCGTTATATTTTGGTGGATGAACTTTGATTGAAACGCGTTGTTCGTTCTTTCCCAGTGTTTGGGAGAGCTAGCGCCGTTTCATGTGCGGTGTGCGAGGGGCCAGATGGAATCGCTGGATTTCGCTGGATTTCGGTTCATGTGGTGTGCCGGTACTCGAGCAACTTTCATTATATCCGCACGGCAAAGTCCTAGCACGAGGTGGCATGCTCGCGGCGCCAGCCCACGGCGGCGTAAACGAATTGACGCGAACGTGCGGCCACAGAGCTTTCAAGTCGACGGGGCCCCCTCATGCTCATTCCTCGAAGAGAAGAACCGTCACCCGCCTGAACGCGCATCTCACCGCGTGTCCTTACGCATTCGGCGTAAGTAGGGAGTAACTTCTCTTGTGCTTATTTTCAATTCAAAGCAGTACAGAAGGTATTTGAATCAACTCGGCTCGCGAAGAATTGCTCAAATCTTGATGTACGGTGTCGTCGCAACGGCCTGGCTTCGCAAGGTCAAAGCTCAACTAGTGCTCAACTTGGCTTCAATTCGGTGTACCTACCCAGATTCGGGCCCGACAGCTCCTTGCTCTCGCCATTTTTTGTCCTCACAGCTTAGTGAAGCCGTACGTAGCTCTCTACCAGAGCCTTCCCCAAAGGCTCACGTTTCTCTTCAGCAATGGTTGCCGTCATCCTCCCCACCGAACTTGTCGAGCACATCCTATCTTTCCTCGCGCTGGCCCCGTTCGCGCCTTGCCGGGTAGAGCAGCAGCGTGATTGCAACAGAGACCTGTGTAACGCAGCTCTCGTCTCGAAGCAATGGAGCGACCCAGCACGCCGTGCGTTGTTTGGACAACTGAGCATTAGTTGGCGCGGTGGAATGAGCGACAAGCTCCTATGGACCTTCAATGAAAATCCACACTTCTACGGCCTCGTTCGACATTTTTGCGTCTGCTACACGACGGAGGAAAATTGGACGGATGAGTGGCACGAAACTGTGGAAGGAGACGCAGCGTCCGAGGAAGCGGATCGGTTGTTTCCAGATCAAACAGCGGATTTAAATGACGGGGAGACGGGCATGGATCATGTTGATCATGTCAACCAGGCTGCAGATCACTCAGCTGAACTTCTGGGAGATAGGAAGTGGCTCGTACATGATTCGGACGGTAGGCAAGAAGGATCAGACATAATATGGAGTCTCGTGGCTCGATTCAATGTGAGTTGCCGCGTTCTTAACCCGTAGTATCTTACTTATGGAAGATGCTCCATGCACAAGAGACTCGCCACGCTCGATGCTGAAGATTTGGACAAACCCATCAGCGCCGACATCCTCCACTCACTCGAACCTCTCCTTTTGCGCCTCTCCAAAGTCAACTTCGAAGCTGAACACTCCGAAGGACTTTCTATCATTCCACTTCTGCACACCGCCGACGTAATTTCCCTTTCCGCAGGGGGAACGGGATATCGGCAACGGTCTCCCTTGAAGGCCCCCTCCGACATATCTTTACTGCCCACCAATCTTAGATACCTTCGCATGCACCACCTGGACAAGAACCCCCTCGCCAATCTCGGCCTCAACCTCGCAAATCTCATTGGCCTCGACGTTCCATATTTGGATAAATCTGGAGTGCGACAAGTGTCGAAACTTTTGCCAGCTCTTAAAAGTCTCAAGTACCTGCACTTGAGCGATTCGAAGGTACCTCGCATAAAGTTCACCGCCTACGACGGGATTTTCTCTTCGATCCGCCTACTCTCCATAACTCATCTCCAACTCAACATTTTCCCCTCCATCTCACAACTTCGCCTTCTCCCGTCCACGATCAAGGAACTCGATCTCGATTGCAGCTTTGAAGACATACTACCAAGTAAACTGGGGAGCATTAAGAGTTGGAAACATCTTTACCTGCCAGCTCTCACAGAACTGTCCCTTGTCTCGCCTGTCCTTCGTGAATCAAACACTCCCAAATGGCCGAAGGACGTTAAGGACGACCTACGGCATACGGAAGAGTTTTCTGTCAAAATTCGAGAAAGCTGGGAGGACTCGCCGAAGCTACCGGGAGCGTGGTGGGAAAAGACGTGACACTTGAACTCTCCAGCTGCAAACATTGCAATGTACAGTCGCACATTCAATTTGTGGCAATCCACGATCTGTCAGGAGGTATATCAGCACCACCACCAATTGTACTTCACTGATGGTACTCTCTATTCTATTTACAAGCACAGAATCTAAATGAGGCACGTCGCGTTCTGCTCCACATGCCAAAACAAGAAGCCCTCTCGAGCAGCCTTCACCTGAGCGATCACGCCGAGGACTGCCAAACAGTGGAAAATCTGATGACTTGCGCCCTAGTCGAAGAAAGAGAAACTTCAGTAAGTCCCGATTGTCTGACTATGCGAGCTGAGTGCGCATTGGCTTACAATGAGGTCGAAGCGACCAGGAGCAAATCGCTCGGGCAGACGTTGCGCACTGGAAAAGAGGAAGGGTCAGCTGTGGACCAGGCAGGATATAAAAAGGAAGAAAGAAAACTGAAGCATACTAGATGAAAGCACCCCCGACATAGCAAGATTGTGACAGAATAACCCAGGGAAGTCCCATCGTAGCACTCGCTTGCGGCCACTTTATAAAGGAATGAAAAAGTCAAGACCGCGCTTAGGGCTTTATCGAAAACGAAACGTTGACCCACCCCAAATCGGCTGACTGCATCGAAAAAAGGCAACAAAGCCGTACAACCGACTAAAATGAAGATCACGGTTCGAAGGCCACGGTACTTCACAGTCTGTAAGGCGGGGGAAAACACGACCGCGTACGCTCCAACTGTCGCAAGATTATGATATTAGTCTTCTTCGTTACTCGTGAGAAGCCTGAAAGTACAGTCTGGGAACTCACCAGCGCATGCTAGAGTCATAAGGCCAATATACCGACGAGCGAGGGCAGAGTCGCAGAAAAATCCGTAATGAAATGTGGGGACGAAGTTGGCGTTGCCCAACAAGAAAATACCTAAGCACAACAAAACAGGTCAGAGAAGAACTTTTCACACTCTCGGGCTTAGAGAAAAAGACAGTCGACCTACCGAGAAAATCCGCCTTGCGAGTCAGGTCCACGACGTCTTCACAATGACAAAGAGCGACATGATAAAAAGCGCTCGCAGCAAAGCAACAAGCACTCCCAAGATACAGTAGAATAAAAGCGGCAGTATCGACCATCGTAACGCTCGGCGAAGTGGCGGAAGGCAGAGGAACAGGGGAACCAAAGTTCGCCGCGAGGAATTGAAGTGGGTGAAAAGCTGGTATTGACTCGGCATCCTTGTTGGACAAAAGATGGAAGCCGACGAGTATTGAGAGAATGGCGCCGATTGCGCCGAGGAGGTGCGACCAGACGTTGACTTCATGAAGGCATAATACTCAGTCAGCTGTGTTTTCGAAGACCGCAGAGAGGTAGAGAGAGGACTCGCCAGTCTCATTATGCCAAAACCACAAGCTATCAAAGCATTCTTTCCAAGACTCGGTATCCCTCCTCCAGCCAGTCAAAATGCTTTCGTTATCCCTGCGCCACTCTGGGATTTGCGTGATGTGAAGAGTCCGCGGAAGGCTCTTGACGGCATCCTCGACGGCTTCCTCGGTCCGCTGAACCTTCTCTGCGCCAGACTTGACGAAGGACCTCAGGTGGGCGGACATGGAGTACTGGACGGAGCAAGGAGGGACCTAACAGAAAACGCGAGCACCAAAGCGTGAGGCCGAAGTCGCAGTGAGCTACCCCGCGTTCGAGCTCGGTAAGCGTTAGGCGGCGAATAGCAAGACGCAAACTGGGAGGGTGAGCTTGGGTGAGCAGGAAGACGTGGGGACACAGTAGTCCGAGAGATTCGTGCACTCTGCTGGTAAAGGCTGCAATGGAACGAGCAGGCCTGTCGAGCCAAACCCAAGGTGGCGATGGACGCGAGCTACTCTCCCTCCCGAAGGCAGAGGTCCGCGAAAGACTTGTAGATCCAACAAATGCAAGTTCCCACATACTAAGTACGTCCGACTAAAACCTCAAAAAGTTCCCGACAATCATACTCGGAATCGCATAACTATCTCTCCTAATCGTAAACGAGAAGCAACACTGTTGCCCAACGACACCACAGATCAGCTCTTCGCTCCTTCCTCTCCCTCTGAACAAAAGATACGACGAGAAACTCACATTGATCATAGCGTCTTCCCGGTTCTTTGCCTTGTCCCCTCCGACCTTCTTCCTTTTCTTGGAAAGTACGGATTGATTGACGAGGACACAGGAGGTGAGGACGGCTTTTTGGCCGGAATCGAAAGCGATGTTGCCGTATTTCTGGAGGATATTAGTGAATAAGTTGGCTTATGTTGGCCTTCGAAGTAAAGAGCGCAAGGGGAAGGGAAGTACCTCCCAGTAGTTCACGGCCGACTCTTCGGCCATGAGCTCGTAAATAGCTAGTTTTCCGCCTTGGAGGTGTTCAATGGGTACTCCGACTGAGAACATACCATCAGCATCCAACTTCTACGAAACTGCCCAAGGTAGAGCAAGCTCACCCAATGCGGCAAACTCTTTATTCCCCTTATAAATTTCGCCAGTCCTTCGCCATAGACAAGATGGAATGCCCATCGAGCTGAATACGCCTGTGCCGAAAGATCCTGATTAAACATGACTATCTGTGAGTAAAGAAGAAAAAGAGATGTACGATCATAGTCGAGAAGCAGGCGCTCGAAAGCTTCTTCGATAAAGACGAGGTCAAGGTCTGTTAATCCACTCGCGATGGCCTGAATACATTGATTGGGTGGTTGGTCAGCTCCAACATGTCAAACGATACAAGAAAAGCAGAAGGCGAACCCTGAAAGCTGGACGGAATTCAGACAAGGTGTGCAGAGTCCGTTGTCTCGAGCTTTGCGACATACTGCGACGAAGTCAGAATCAGCGTTCGTCTCAGAAACGATGGAGGAGACGGAAACTCACTTGTCCGCCATCCACCTCATCAAACGAGTGTATCCAGCGACGTGGTTATACGGTCGCAACAAGCCAGCTTCGAACTTGGCGTGAATGACCCTCGCGAGTCGATCTGATCTCGAGCCGTCTTTTTGGTCTGCTGCCGTGAGGAGGAATCTTTCTGTTCTGCAAGTCGGGTGATGAGAGAAAGATGAATAAAGGGGCTAGAGGAAAGAAAGAAAAAACTACCGCACTTGTTTATCGGGGAACCTGGTACTGAATTCCCGTTCGATTTCGTCTCTCGTCGACCGATGGGGGCTCCTCCTCCATCTTGCTGCGCTTGTCCACCCGAGCTTTCTTGTATCCCGCTCATTCCAATCCCTCCATTATCAGCCGACGAGATGGGTTGTTGAAGTTGAGGGTCGGTTAGGAAAGGGGTGTCATGTAGTGATTGTAGAAACTCGCTGCATCAGCCACAATACCCATTAGCCTACCTGTTGTTTTTAAAGGGAAGGAAAAGGACGCACCTCAAACCAAGTCCATGGAATTCTCCCTCGCCACCTCCGCCCGCCTGTCCATCGAAGCCATCCAAACCCAACCCTGCTCCCATCCCTTCCTGACCGCTCGCCAAGTCCAACATTGCGAGATTAAAGTTTGACGTAAGCATGGGTATGTGTTGATCGTCTTGGTGATAAGACGGTGCGAAGGATAGGTTTGGTTGTGAGAGACCTGGGTTTGATAGACCCGGCTGATGAGGAGCGGCGGCGTTGTTGTGGTTGTGTTGTTGACCCAGGTCAAGGTGGAGAGATGAGCTTTGAGCTTGGTGTGGAGAGCCATTGACGATTAGATTTCCATTCCCACTCCCGCTTGCTCCTCCGCCATTGTCGACGCCGCTTCCGCTGGCTATTGGAGTGCTAGTCGTAGTAGTCGCTATCGGCGGCAAGGCAGGTTTCGAGTTTGCAGAAGGAGCAGCAGTCGTAGTCGGTTCCTCGCGACACAAATGTGCAATATCCCTCTTGACGCATCTTCCACAAGGTCTCCCAGCATCACAGCTCATGTGACTTCTTCGACAAAAGCGACATGCTTCTGCTACTTTTGATCTGCGCGGTTTCTTGTCCTTCTTCGTTGTTGATGCGGAAGGTAAAGGTGGTTGAGAAGAGGAAGTGGAAGCTGTTGGAGATGGTGAAGACTGAGATTGAGCTTGTTGTTGAAGTTGTGCTGTGTGATGTTGAGCGGATAAAAGTGTTTGAGCCGCGGCGATTGGGTCGAGGTTCATTTGCAGACCTGGCGTTGGGAATGACTGTGATGGAAGAGTGGCAGCTGGTGCAATTGGTCGCGGCGTGCCCATCCTTTTTGCTGCGTGAAGGTTGTCTTGTGGGGCGGGGAAACGAGGAAGAAAGTCGCTCGCCGGTAGCCGGTATCGCCCGCAGACTAGCTGCTCCTCTTCACTTCGTTCCTGGCGAGCTTCGACCGCTTATAACGATGTAACAAAAGACTGTGTTTGCTTCAGACAGTCGACGCTGGGCGGGTAGGCGGCAAGAATCGAACCTCGTTGCCTTTTTTGACCAGAAGGTTGCCGAGGGCAGACCTCCTGAAAAGTGGACCTCATCATCATCGCTTGCCGCTCATCATCGACATCTTCCAAATTCCGACGCGTAAAATGCTCACAATAGAACAACTCGACACTGCGATTGAAGAATGGCTAAGTCAAGAGTAAGTAACTCAATCTATTACCTCCTCCCGTTGCCGCCCAACAGCCCCCACTGCCGAGCCGACACGGTGCGCCGACGCTCGCCTACGCCCCCCTTCGCCGCCCTACGCCGCTTTAGACAAAGCTACGAGCTAGCGCAAGTACGCGCATCGCTCTTGTGGCGCATGCGGCCCAACCAACGCCCAGCTCTCACGCGCGCCGGCATCCCTCGCTCTCCACAGCCCAGCTCGCTAATTTTCGCCTTGCTTCCCCAGCCAGGACCCCGAAACCCGCTCCGAAATCATCTCTCTTCGCTCTCAACTTCCCGACTCTCAATCCGAGCTCTCATCCCGATTCTCCTCCCGCATCCAATTCGGCACAGCCGGACTGCGAGCACGAATGCAAGCAGGTCCCAATTCTATGAACAGCTTGGTTGTCATTCAGGCTACGCAGGGAGTGGCGAGGTATGCTAAAGAGGTTATTATGGGAGCGAGGGAAATGGGTGTGGTGGTGGGGCATGATCATCGGCATAGAAGTGAGAGGTTCGCGAGTATTGCGGCTGGGGTGTTTAGAGCGGAGGGGTTTACGGTGTATGAGTTGGAAGGATTAGTGCATACTCCTATGGTGGTGAGTCTTTCGTCGGTCTTTCGTGCACAGGCGAGAGGGGACTGATCATTTTGCGAACCGAACAGCCGTTCGCTGCGAAGCGACTTGGTGCGAGCCTAGCGTTAATGATTACCGCCTCTCACAACCCGTACGTCCCTTCCAGTCTCTCCCTCCACTTCAATACCTACTCGAGTCTCCTACCCGTCCAGAAAAGACGATAACGGCTACAAGCTCTACTGGTCAAACCATGTCCAAATTATCCCTCCTCACGACTCTCTCATCGCCACCTCCATCCTCTCCTCTCTCACCGTCTCTCCCTCCTCATTCACTCCTTCTTCTCCGCCAACGAAATGGAACGGAACGGAATCAATGAAAGAAGCTTATCTTGAGATGGCGAAATCTCTTTGTCACCATAAAGAGGATAACGCGAAAAGCGAGCTGGTGTTTACGTACACGGCTATGCATGGAGTTGGATTGCCATTTGCTACGGCTGCTTTCAAGGCATTTGGGTTTAAAGAGGAGAAGTTTGAGGTGGTGAGGGAACAGGCGGAACCGGATCCTGAATTTCCCACTGTTAAATTTCCGAATCCGGAGGAGAAGGGTGCTTTGGTCAGTAAACTTTCAGTATTCTCAGTGGACCCGTCGGCTTGGATGCTGACCCGCTGAAGATACAGGATCTTGCGATGGCTCATGCGGACAGAAAAGGGTCGACTATCGTTCTCGCGAACGACCCGGACGCAGGTGCGAGCTCTCACAGGCACTTTTTCGGCCATAGTGTGAATGATCCAACTCACTTCATTCGTTACGTTAGATCGCTTTTGCGCGGCGGAGGAAACGAATGGGAAATGGAACGTCTTTACAGGCGATCAGCTTGGTGCTCTCCTCGGCTGGTGGGTCTTCACTCAGTACCGCGCTTCTGGCAAGCCCCTAGGTGCGTCCCTTCTTTCCCCTCCATTATTCTCAGACGATGTCATCTCTCATATCTTTCAGACAAACTTGCTATGTGTGCATCCACCGTCTCGTCGAAAATGCTCAAGACGATGGCGGAGAAGGAAGGCTTTGTCTTTAGGGAGACTCTGACGGGGTTCAAGTAAGCTATGATTCTCACGCTTTGGTTCCGGGATTAAGATGAAACATTCCTGATGAACCTCGTAGATTCTTGGGAAACGAGGCGCTGGAGCTCGAGAAAGCTGGGTACAAATCATGCTTCGCTTACGAGGAAGCGATTGGATACATGATCGGAACTTCGATCCGGGACAAAGATGGGGTGAGTGCTCTTTTACCTTCATGGATTTCCCTCTGTCTTCAAATCTAATAGCTCGGGTCTCTAGGTGACGGCCCTGGCAACCTTTTGCGAAATGGCCGCCTCGCTCGGGAAAGATGGTAAGACTGTATCTGCTCAACTCGACGCCCTTTACGAGACATATGGCTACTTCGAAACATCAAATTCATACTTCATTTGCCGCGATTCTGCCAAGACGGACCGAATTTTCTCCATGTTGCGATTCGGTGGCGTTGTCGTTCGTCTTTGCCCCGCTTTTTTACCTGTTCCTCTCACTGACCAACCCAATGCATAGTCCAAGACTGTGGATAAAAGCGTTCCTCTACCGATCAAGCTCCCCGAAACTTTAGCAGGCTTCAAAATTACTTATCTACGAGACTTAACCATCGGCTACGACTCCTCGAACCCTCCTTCTTTCAAGCCGACACTTCCGATCGATCCGAGTAGTCATATGATCTCGTTCGCGCTTGGGGATACAGAGAAGGGAGATGGAGTGCGAGTGACGGGGACAGTGAGGACTTCAGGGACGGAACCGAAGGTGCGTTTTGGTTTCTTTGCAGGAGGCAATCGAAAGTAGACTGATGTAATGTGGTGGGCAGATCAAATTCTACTTGGAGGCTTCCGGAAACGATAGGAGTGCGGTCAAAGAGAAGCTGCAGAAAGTGAGGAAAGCGGTCGGGACTGAGTGGCTGAGGTGGGAAGAGTTTGGCTTGGAGCGGGCTTGAGAGGGAGTCGGTGAATCACGGACACGTTATCCTTTCTCCCAGGATACCTCGCGTTGGCATTGAGAATGCTGATCGCACATCTTTTTGACCCGCCGTTTCCCAGATCAGCGAGAGAATGTCGCACGAGAGCACGCCGCAGGCGCATCCGCTGCACCCACGGCCATCAGTATGCATGAAGCACATCTTCGATTGACTGAGGGTCGGATTTGCGGTCGTGACTTTTATTGATGAGAGGTTTCGGAATGTTAGGTCGTCGGGAGTGTCGTCGGAGAGCCGAAGACCAGGTACCGAGATGCTGCACCCTCGCTCGCTGCACTGAAGGGTCCAACTCCAGTTTTGTATTTCCCCTCCTTTTGTCCCGACGTTACCATTACTAACAGCACCTTTCGCTCGAAGACAAAAAGCATGTCAAACAACGCCTCCATCATTTTCGCCGAAATCCTAGCGTCAATCCCACCCACCATCAATCCATTCCTCGCAATCGAATCCGTCATCACCGCCCAGTTTTACCCGCCATTACCACGAAGTTTTGCCATTCAGCTTTATGTTCTCGCCGGAGTATCAGCATTGTAAGCTGCTTCCTCGGTCCTGGTGGAAGAAGCTCAAAGCTGATGGTGACTCGCCAGGCAGGTCATATTCATCACATTATCCCTTATCATCCGCGCAAAACGTCAAATCAATGACTTCTGGATCTTTCAACTTACGAGGACAGCAAGTGGCACGTTTATTACGCCACATTTCGCCGTTGCGTGAGTCTGGAAGAGGCAGCTAGCTTCCGGAGCAATCGTTGATGAACTTGACCCTCAGGTGGCAGCTCGCAACTTTGGCATTCGTTTCCTGTGCGTTAGAAATCCTAGTGAAGATGAACCCCTTGGACTGAAAAAAGCTCTGTGCAGGGCTGATCCCGTACTGCTTTGTGACGGTTTCCCATGCGAAAGGCGACGAAGTGGATCGATATTTCTTGTGGAAGCTCTTGCCAGTACGCCAATTTTCACACCAGCTCGGAGCCGATGGCAAGTTGCTAATTTTTTTGGTCAATTGCAGTGGGGCGGGTCCTGGATTGCAGCATGGTGTGCGCTGTGGTCGATTTCTGTCGCTCAGGCTCTGCCGAGCAATGCGTCCTCGCGAGGGCGCTTGCAGTTTCTATCATCACCACATTTTCTCAATGCGCATTATTTGCTTGGAGTTTTGATGGTGACTGCTGTCATGACGGCTCTGTCCATCATCACTTCCCGAGATTATGACCAGACGGTGGTCCGTTGTACGCAAAATTTTCCGACCTCCACTTTCTGACAGTCTTCGGAATTGCAGGCTGTGCTACACAGACTACAAAAAGACCTACTTCAAGCTGGAGCACCATTTCCCGATATGACAACGCAGGAGATTCAGGCCGCCTTAGTCGTTCCTATTGCAACTACTCAGGATGTGCTCGACTCCTTCGACAAAACCGTTTCGAGTTTCAGAAACGCTTGGATCGGCTGGTCTATCTTCACTGCATATTTGTGAGCATACCTTACTACGACCAAACGATACAGCCTTGCTCATGCTCAGGCAGATACTCGGTTCGCTCAGGCTTTCACCCGAGTTGCTCCTGAAGATTCTCAGTGGATTCAAGTTCATAGGTCTTCCTCGTCGTGATGACTCAGCATTTCACCTATTTGAGGAGGGAATTTGGTCGCTTGCAAGTTCTGCGCGACGATATGGTTCGGAAAAGCAAGAGGGAGTCTCTCAACTCTGCATGGTGGAACATGGTAGGTAACACATTTCTGCTTGTACTGTCGAGGAGATGTCTCAACTTTTGCTCTGCTCAGGTACTGTCGTCGGGGATGATCACTTTAGTAGGAGTGTTCTACTCTGGAGATTGCCTGTTTCTCTCCATTGCGACGAGGAAAGCAATGACCAGCCCGATCGCACTTCAATATGACCAACTTTTATCGCTGTAAGCTCCATTTGTACTTAAGCGTAAGTCGAGCTTCCTTGACCTGACCAATACTCTCAAAGGTGGGCCTTCGCCATCTTTGGCTCTATTGTGCGTACTTCGTTCCGCATGACTACGAGTCTCACAATCTAGCAAATGCAGGCCGTGCTGGTCATTTTTAGGCGCTCCATGAGCGCCCATCCCCATCGAAGATTCGGGCCTTTCGCTCAGAACAGTAGCGGGTCTCGGCAGAGCGGTTCTGGCGCCCGGCGAGCTCTCGAGGTCGTTGTCGATCACGACATCTCTGTCGTCTCCGAGGCCAATAACAATGAGCCTGGGAGTGCATCTGTGTTCGAGCTTACTCTTACTCTTCCACACAAGCAAGCAACTATGATACGTGAGAAGTCTGACGAGGAGATGGGCGATGGAAAGCCGAAGCTCTCTTTTCAGCTGGCGCATGCGGCGAATCCGATGAGCACAAGTCTTTTCGAACCGCGAACGATTGTGAGCGATTCGCTGAAGTTGCAGCAGGCCCAAAACTAATTTATCAGTTATTTGTAGGCTCAACCCTTCACGAGAAGTGTCTAGCGTCCCCTCGAAAGTCTTTGGTGCTGAAATCTAGGAGGTTTTTTTTTGGGACCTGAACGCGGCAGGTTGAACTTTCAAGTTGTACCGTTCCTTATTCTTTTTCCAGGCTGAAAAGGCTCAAGTTAACTCTATGCAAGAAGCACATCAGGTGCCGGAATGTCGGACTTTGCGTTGTGAGGAAGGTATTCTGTGATAGGTCACGCGACGTCGGGGCGTCGGGCGTGTTGTCGGAGGGTTGAGGTGCTCATTCTCGCTTTCGATTGTCCAACTCTACTCTATATCCCCCCTCTGTCTCTTTGAGAATTCCTGACATCGTCTTTCCATCACTGGAGAAACCATGTCAAACAACGCCACGATCATCTTCGCCGAAATCCTCGCGTCGATCCCGCCCACCATCAATCCGTTCCTCGCAATTGAGTCTTTCATCACCTCCCAATTCTACCCACCCATACCACAAAGCTTTTCAACTCAACTCTACGTTCTTGCCGGCGTATCAGCCATGTGAGCCACATCTTTCGAGCTTCGCTCGTCGTCGAGGTGTTGAAATTGATCATTCTCCCACCACCAAGGCAAGTCATAGTGATCGCGGTCAGCCTCGTGATTCGGGCAAAGAATCAGATTGGTGAATTCTGGATCTTCAAGCTCACGAGGACAGCAAATGGCACTTTTATTACCCCCCATTTCGCGGTCGCGTAAGTTCAACGCTCACCAGGCGCCACCTTTGCGAAAAGGAGTCGTTAAAACTTCGCCCTGCAGTTGGCAGCTCGCGATTTTGGCTTTCGTGGCATGTAAGAGCCTAAGTGGTTTTCGTTTCACAGTGTTTTGATTGATGCTCAATTGCAGGGCTTGTTCCGTACTGCTTCGTCACCATATCACATGCGAGAGGGCACGAAGTGGACCGGTATCTCTTGTGGAAGCTCATGCCCGTAAGTGGTCTCCCATCTTATTTCTTTGTGTTTACGTATGATGCTGACATTACTATCAGTGGGGAGGATCTTGGATGGCAGCCTGGTGCGCTTTGTGGGCAATTTCTGTTGCGCAAGCCCTGCCGAGCAATGCCTCCCCCAGAGGACGCTTCAGATTTTTGTCATCCCCCACTTTCCTCAATATCCACTACATACTTGGTGTGGCAATTGTCACCGCGGTCATGACAACTCTTGCAATGCTGGCCTCCCGGACTTATGATCATATGGTGGTTCGTCCCAGATGAAAAACTTTTCTGGTGGGCCGTGGCGCCGTCTGACCCTTCTCTGACTCTTTTCCTGAAAGGCCGTACTACACCAGCTACAAGCTCAGTTGGCTCAAGCCGGACTGCCGTTTCCAAACATGACGCCTGATGAGATAGCACTCGCCTTATCTGTCCCTGTCGTAACTACTCAAGCTGTGCTCGACTCCTTCAACAAGGTAGTCACGCAGTTCAGAAATGCTTGGAGTCAGTACCCTTCGCTCAGTTGTGTAAATTCATGAAGCTTACTCTGTTCATCTTCAAAGTTGGGTGGACCGTCTTCACGGCTTACTTGTGAGCACTCGGCGGTCTCTTATCTCATAGAAGAAGCTGGCCAAAGGTTTCCATCTCAATCCGGTGCAGATATTCCGTACGTTTCCATGTTCAGTGCAAGTTTTTGACAAACCCTAACACAAAGCAACTCTACGAGGTCTTTCTGTTGGTCATGTTTCAGCACTTCACCTATCTTCAGCGTGAATTCAGTCGTCTGCAAGTACTGCGAGACGACGTATTGAGGAAAAACAAACGGCAATCTCTCAGCTCTGCCTGGCTCAATATGGTACAGAACTTTTACCTGTCCCCATACTTTCCTGATGACAAGGTTCCTCCTTAGGCCCTTAGCTCAGGCGTGATCACACTTGTTGGCGGTTTGAAGTTATTTGTTTTTCTCCTCTCAAATCAGATGCTGAATTTCCCGAGATCAACAGTGATTTACACGGGATGTTGTCTGTATCTTTCGATACAAACGCGAACTGCATTGTCCGATCCCGTGGCACTTCAGTATATCCAACTCGTATCCTTGTGAGCAATGATTGTTATAGCTCTTTTGGAAAAGTGCTGAACAATTTTTTGAAGATACGCCTTCGCAATCTTTGGCAGCATAGTGGGTAGAGTTTTGGCATTGAAGTGTTGGCATTGCGCGCAAGTCTGACGGAACTTTCTTTTCAGGCCGTGATAGTCATTTTCAGACGCTCATTGAGCACCCGAACTGGTCGTAAACTCGGTCCCTTCGCTCAAAACACTAGTGATCCTCGACAAAGCGGCTCACGGGCGCTCGAAGTGGTAGTTGATCGCGACATCTCCGTGGTTACTGAGGCGACGAACATCGAACCGGGGAGGGCGGCTGTGTTTGAGCTCAGACTGCCGCACAAGGGCAATTCAACAGCGCACGAAAAGGATAAGGACTTCGAGGGTTTGGCTGATGGAAAGGCTCGCCTTTCTCTTCAGTTGTCGCGGGCGGCGGAGTCCTTCAGCACGACACACTTTCGATTGCAATGATCATACGGTGTTTGAGGCAGTCAAGCACATTCTCGCACTAATGTACCATTGAATCGGTGCTCTTCTCATTTACACCTCACTCTTTGTCCAAGTCCGGTTACTTCGGATGTCCCAAAACGGCAGACGCTGGGAAACTAGAAGCGGAGCCTAGCGACCGAGACCCGTGAGTAGTCGTAGGCAGGATGAGGCATTGAATGTCCGCTCTCTCCCTCTGCAGCTGCTTTGTATCTTTCGGCGCTGATTTCCAAGGGTCTCAACAGCATTTTTTACACACCGCGTGAGCAGGCTTTTACGAAGCATCCCCCTCGGCTTGACAACGGTCTTCGCCGTCCCTCCCATCGTTTACATAAGAGGTCTCAGCCAAATAATCTAATTCTCGGCCCTTTCATGGAGAGACTGACTTTCAGTGCCCAAACTTCCGCCATTGCTTCGCATCACGCTAACACCCTTTGGAAACGAGGAACCAATGAAAGGTTTCCTCAAATCCTCCCACCTTTTCTATAGCCAACTCTTCCTCCACTTTCGCCTGATCTCCAAAGTTCTTCATCATATTTCTGTTCCCCTCAACACCAACAGAGCAAGAGAACATCTTGACTCCCATCCAGTCATCCCACCGATGTTCTCCTTCGTCGCTTCTCAAATTGAAAAGTAACTTCCCACCCTTCTTAACCCAGCCCATCATCTTTCCTACAAGCTGTCCCTGCTCCTCGACGGGTAGGTGGAAAATCGAATAAAAAGCGCAAATAACGTCGTACGATTCTGGTGGAAAGTCGAGCTCCATCATGTCTCCTCGCCGAAACGTCCCGCCGGGGCAATGCTCCCTCGCCAACTCGATTTGGATTTGGGAAATGTCGGTGCCGGTGACCTGGAAGCCGTGCGCGATAAGCTGTTGTGTTGCTGGAACTCCGGCCCCACATCCCAACTCGAGGAGAGACGCGCCGCGAGGCATCGTTTCGGCGAGAAGGTCAATGTACTTTGTACGCGTTTCGGTACGGCGTGGTCCGCTCCATGCAAGGTACTTTGGTGCAATTGCGTCGTAGCCATTCTCCACAAGCGCCTTGTCGACGTGAGAGTTGGTTGACCTGGAAAGCGAGCTACAAGCGTGAGTAAACGCCACTGCGAGAATCCACATCTTGGGACGCACATGATGATGAGGCTCGTCGGAGTACTGCAGGGAAAGAAACAAAGTCGAAGAGCAGCAAAGAAAGAGGAAGAGTTCGGAGCTCCCCACCATCGCTACCGACACCGCGTGCTCGAAGATAGGCAATTTGAAATTCCGTACTGCCTTATAACATTGCTCACAATTCTATCCTATGCATTTAAGTTTCTTTCATGTCTTCCTGCTTGTGCCCGGACAATGCCTGTCGAATGTTGGGTTGGTCGGCAAATAGGTGGACCTCGAGTTTGTCGAACGCAGCGTCGACAACGTGCTCCACAGGCTCGTCGAACATGTACGGCAAGGCGGGAACAATGCCAAGTCCTGTCGAATTGATAAGCTGCTGGTGAGACCAGGCTGAAAAGCGTGAGGAAGCAAAAGGGACGAACCGAGGACTGTGGGGCCCCAAGCTCTAATCTTAACGTTCTTGATTTTCGAGCTTGCGATATATTTCGCCGAGTATCTGAATCCCAAACTCAGTAACGCACTATTACAGAAGAGGGAGCGAAACGTACTTTACAACAGAATGGATAGTGAGAGCTGGGAACAGCATACTGGCTGTCGACTGGAAGATAGCTCGCTTCGCCATGCTGTTTCACGGTGAATTTGAGCCAACAATTCCGGTTTATTTTTGGGAAAAAGAAGAAGTACGTAAGCCCAATAACACTACCTTGGGCATTTGGAGCGAACTCGACAGCTCTCATCCGGGCCTTGTAGCCCTCGTACCCCACGTCCCCTAACAAGTAGGCCCAGCTGACTCCATAAGCTGCCGTCACGACTTTCGGGCTGACTACAGGTCGGAAACTTTCTCCCACATCCTGCGGTGGTACTTGAGTGTTGCATTACCTCGTGTGCGCGGAGAGGCACTAACAGAAGTGTAGGCAAGATACCGGGTCAACGGCTGTACGATGGGACGCAAACGGGCGCCAAAAGCAAGGTAACGGACGTTGCTGTCCAGCTGTAAGAGATAAAGATTGTCAGCCCAGGGGTCTCTGCCACACGTCGGACTCCAAATGCGTGCGAAGCGTCACGTCCAGCCTCCGTTTGCCCTGCCCGGACTGCGACCATTCGAACCCCACTTATGCGACCTTCCCAGGTTTCCGTCTTCTCAAAAAGAGCGCACCGTTAAGCTAGCAGGCGCCTGGAAAGGCCGCCTTCGTCTTGAGCAAGACCTGCATCCATCTCAGCCCATGAACGGGCGTCCTACCATCAGGATCCCGTGATCCATAGGGCAGGATCGGAACAAACGTCCTTGTTTGGTCCGAACCCAGCCTCTGTTAGCTCGAACGTGCTGTGCCGAGCCTTCGCGACCGGCCAATTTCGGAGTGATGAAGGGCGTTCACGCACCGAGTCTGCTTCTCCTTTCTCCACACTGTCGATCGTTTTCTCTACTGCTTGTTCGACTGACTTTTCCATGGTGGTTGGCTTGGGTTGCGGGTGCTAATGCTGGTTGAGCGTGACGAACGCAGAGGACCCGTGCAGCTTGCGTGCAGTGCGTTGCGAGAAAGAGGATCGTCGAAGTTTCGGCAGGCGGCCGTAGTGGCGTGCGCGTCCTGGAGGCCTGAACCACCGTCAGGTATTTCCAGAAATCCTGCTTTGTAAAAAGAAAAAACGTTCGAAATTCGTTCAGGATCAGCCAATGTCACTAAGTATGTACTGCTCGCCGCGTTCCCCAATCAAAACTTTAAGAGGAACTGCCAACGCGATGAAAAAGTGTCTTTTCAACCGAGCCATTGAAGTAAGTGGGGGTGAGAATAAACAAACTTCAATGCAAGGAATGGTGAGGGGTGTGAATGGTCTAGATGGAACAGAAGGTGTATGTAGAAGGAGCGAGGGAAAGGTTTCAACGGGCAACGCGTCTAAAGTGCTAAACGTACACTCAATGGAAACAGACAAAAGAACTTCAAAACGAAATGAACATCTCAATCCTCGTAATTCGGCAATCGCGAAGACATGGATAACGGCACGACTCCCCCACCAAGGAATCCTCTCGCCGCGACGTCGTAGGACGGGACCTGCGATAAGAAGTCGACCGCTTCCTCTCCGTCTCCATATGGTGTATGAGCGGGCGAAGCTCCTGTTGATGTCGGGCCGGAATGAGGCTGCGAATGGGAGTGGGCAGGAGTGAGAGAAAGGGAGTTGGAATGAGAATGAGAATTGTAAGGGGAGGAAGTTGAAGATAGACTGGGTCCGTGGATGGTCGTCGCGGGAGAAGAGGAGAGAGGCGAGTTATCGGCGGAAGGTCCTATGGGAGAATTTGAAACAGCCGAGTGGGTGATGGTCTCTAAGGGTGAATGCGACTGCGAGTTTGAGTGCGAGTGGCTCGCAGAAGATGGTCCGGACTTCGCAGCGTGGGCCTCCAGAGCCGTCGACAGTGCCGAGGCAGAAGGGTGATGGGCATGGTGGTCTTCTCCTCGATTCCGTCCCATAGTCATCAATGAAGAACTAGACGCATTCCTCGAGAAGGAGGTGAGAGGTCGTAGAGGTTTAGGAATGTGGAGGTGAAAGAAGCCGCTCGCTCCCGTGCTGGACCTCGACAGCAGTGGTGGAGGGTCAACGAAGGAGTTGGCGCTCGAAGATGCGGTGGGTGTCATTGGCGCAAAGTCGCGCGGCGGGTGGACTTCTCGCGAATGGTCGGGACTTGCTGGCCGTGAGTTTGGCCTGGAGCTTGGTTGGGAGCCTGGTCGGGAGGTAGGGTTGGAGCCGGGAGGTGACGCCAGAGCGTCAAGATGCAGACTGCTCAAAAGTTCCGAGTCCATCCAGTTCCTATGGTCTTCTGGGTGTTCGTCGGCAGCAAAGGCGGCGGGTGAGGTGGGGGTGGTGATGGGAGTGAGGGTTCC
>JASZXU010000556.1:0-18335 GCA_035521515.1 Phenoliferia sp. Uapishka_3 | reverse complement strand
GGAGGGAGGAGCCGGGCGTGGGAGAGGAGAGAGTCGGGGAGGAAGCTTCTTCGGGCTGTTTGACTTGTTCGGTCTGATTTGCTTGAGCCATGACGACGGGGGTGTGGTAAGAGTTCCAGAGACAACAATTTGTTCTGTAGGTGGATGTGAATGAAATCTGAGATTGCGAAGGTGGGTCCGAGGTTCGAGTCTGATTGCTTGCAGCCACCTCTCCGCTCTTAAGACTACTCGCTACACTCTGCAACAATGTCAGTCCACTGCAAGCCTGTCTTTACCACACACAATTCTAACTGTTCTACTCTACAGGGGAGTTCCAGCGTTATTCCGATGGCTATCGAAGAAGTATCCAAAGATCGTTCTTCCAGTAAGTCTAAACTCTCTCTCACTACTCGACAACTGACTCTAACTCTACTCCCAATCAAACAGGTAGCAGAAGATCATCCGACTACAGTCCCAGGAATAGATGGAGAACCAGAAGAGATCGTCAGTCAATACAACTCGGCCCTACTCTGCACTTCACTCTGCTCTACTCATGCTGACTACTCAATCAATAGCCCGTCGACACAACTCAACCGAATCCGAATGGAGAGGAATTCGATAATTTGTATTTGGATATGAATGGTATCGTTCATCCTTGTACTCATCCAGAGGGAAAGGTAAGTTGTCTTTCTGGGTTGAGCAAGGGCTGATGTCATGCTGCGTTTTCGGTTCGATCTGATGGGAAGAGCGACGTATCCCTTGGTGCTTTGTTTGATTACGGAGGGATGTGGGACACAGTGGACGGTGTGGGGTCGATTGGCCGGAGGCAAAGGATGAGGATGAAAGCGAGAGGAGGTGCGGTACGCCGTCAATCACCTTTTGCGGGACACAACCTACTCGCTCCGAGTCAAAGATCATGTGGCCGCAAAAGAGGTTCATGTGGCGTATTACTCAACGCAGGAGTCATGCTTGGGGATTAGCCAGCTCGTTAAACGCTGGTTTGGCCGAGCATGATGAACCGAGGATCGGTTTGCGCGGTCCACACAGGATGAAGCTCTCCCCATATGCGTTTGCTCCTCAAACGGAGCGAACGGCACATGGGCAGGTCTTCGCAAAGGTTGTCTGGGAGGGGCATTGACGTCGAAGCGCCGCTACAATGGACTGCTCACTCCTCCCAAGCTACCTTTCCAACTACTCAATTAACCCACTCTTCACCTCTCCAGGCCGCTCCCAAGACCGAAGAAGACATGATGAAAGAAATCTTCCTCTACACCGACCGCGTGGTAAACATGGTCCGACCCCGCAAGCTTCTAATGATGGCAATCGACGGCGTCGCCCCACGAGCAAAGATGAATCAACAACGTTCCCGTCGTTTCCGTTCTGCCCAAGAAGCTAAAACGAAAGAAGAGGAGAGGATCGCCGCTATTGCCGAGTGGGAGAGTATGGGAAAGGAAGTGAGCGATGAGTTTAGGAATGAGAAGGGGTGGGATCAGAATGCTATTACTCCTGGGACGCCGTTTATGACTTTGTTGGCGAAGAGTTTGAGGTATTGGGTTGCTAAGAAGATGAATGAGGATCCTGGGTGGGCTGGAGTGCGTCGCCGTCTTCGTTTCCTCGTTTTGTTTGATACTTACGAGCCCTGTTTTATTCACAGCTACAAGTTATCATCTCCGACGCCTCAGTACCCGGAGAAGGCGAGCACAAAATCATGGATTTCATCCGTCGTCAACGTTCCCACTCTTCCCACGACCCAAACACCAAGCACGTAATCTACGGTCTCGACGCCGATTTGATCATGCTCTCCCTCGCGACACACGAGCCCCATTTCCGCGTTCTCCGAGAAGACGTATTCGCGCAAGACAAAAAAGGACGAGGATGTCATACATGCGGTCAAATGGGACACCATTCCTCCCAATGTCAAGGCAAACCTAAAGAAAAACCCGGTCAAGCCGACCTCGTTCAGAAACCTACAGAATTGAAACCATTCATCTTCCTGGACGTCTCTATCCTTCGTGAATACCTCACGATTGAGTTGGCGACACCTCAACATGCTTTCCCGTTCGAGTTGGAGAGAGCGTTGGATGATTGGATCTTTTTGATCTTTTTCGTGGGGAATGACTTTTTGCCACATTTGCCCAGCTTGGAGATTAGGGAAGGAGCGATTGATGTGCTGATGACTATTTGGAAGACGAATTTGGATAGGATGGGTGGTTATTTGACGGAACATGGGAAGGTTAATTTGGAGAGGGCAGAGGTCATATTGAAGGGATTGGCGGATAGGGAGGATGAGATCTTTAGGAAGAGGAGGGAAGGTGAGTCGTTTTGGTTTCCTTTCGGGGTTGAGCTTGTGCTGATGATGATTGATTCGGGTTGAACAGCCGAGGAACGACAAGACCGATCTGAAAAACGTCGTAGAATCGACGCCGAGAATCGAGTTGGAAATACCCACATGCAAGGAGGCCACGACTATGTCCCCGTACGACCTCTCGCCCCCTCCCGCCCAGAAATCGCTCTCGTCCCCGCCGGTCAATCCTCAACACCTTCCCTCCCCGGTCTACCTCAACGACCAGCTTTCGTCGTCCCACCTTCTGAAGAGGACGAGAATAAGGAGAAAGAAAAGAAGCTAGCGAGCATGGTTGGTAGTAATTCGAGTATCGTGGCGAATCGGATGGCGATTCGAATGGCGAACGCTTCTGCGGCGGATATTTTGAAGGCGGAACTTGCGCAAGGATCGGCGGCGGGTGGAGGAGAGGAGGATGAAGGAGCTAAGAAGAAGAATTTGTCGGCGGCGGAGAAGTTAAAGGCGGAGTTGATGGGAGGAGATGATGCGACTATGGAGGAAGTTGAGGATGCTGTTGAGAAGAAAGTGGAGGAAGTTGTACCGACGCTTAATGCGACGCCGATGGAGGAGGAGGCGATAGAGGTCGTTGGGGAACAGGAGGTACCGAGAGGCGTGAAGAGGAAGGCGGATGGTTCGATTGATGAGGGTGAGAAGGAGGAGGATGATGCCGTAGCGGCGTTCTTGACTAGTGCGGTGGAGAACCCGCCGCCTGCTGCCAAGCCCGCTACGCTCAAGTTGCTGGGGAACAATATGGTGGAGCAGGAGGATACTGTCAAGTGAGTCGCTTGGTTTTGGTGAGGGACAGGGCGAGGAGGATTTATTACTGACTTTACGGGGCTGATAGGCTTTGGGAACCTGGATACAAAGAGAGGTATTATAGACAAAAGTTCAGCGTTGAGTTGAGCGATCTCGAGTTCCGCAAGAGGTGTGTTTTTCCTTGCTTCGATGTTTTGTGAAGAGCGAAGGAGCTGACAATCGACCTTGCAGTGTCGTCAAGTCTTACGTCGAAGGACTCTCTTGGGTTTTGGAGTACTACTTTCAGGGAACTCCCTCGTGGCAGTGGTACTACCCATACCACTTTTCGCCTTTCGCTTCCGACTTTGTCGACGTGATTGGCACGTTGGACATCGAGTTTACTCTTGGTGCTCCTTTTAAGCCTTACGAGCAGCTCATGGGAGTATTCCCTGCTGGAAGGTGCGTTTCTTTTCCTGTTTTCTCTCCCCCAACTTTTGCTAAGCAAAAACCTTGATGCTCAGTCGCCAACACATCCCTGCGCCCTTCCAAAGGCTCATGATTGAGCCCGAGTCGCCGATTATCGACTTCTACCCAGAGGAGTTTGATATCGACATGAACGGCAAGAAGATGCTTTGGCAGGGTGTCGCCCTTCTTCCTTTTATCGACCCGGATCGCCTTCTTACCGCTATGGGAGAGAGGTATCCCGAGTTGACCGACGAGGAGAACTTCCGTAATACGATGGGATCAGACGTTCTGTTTGTTGCTCAGGAGCACCCGCTTTATGACTACTTGGAGGGACTTTACACTAAGCGTAAGGTCAAGGAGGTGAGTCTCGAGTTTATTTGTTCTGAGGAGATATGGGACGGTGGTTGATTTGTTTGAGCACAGTCCGTCGAGCTCGACACGAAGCGAAGCAAGGGTATCGCAGGATTCGTCCTACCCGACCCCGACTGCATTCCCGCCGCCACTTTTGATTCTCCCCTTCCTTCCCTCCCCGACATTCAGCTCGACCGCTCCATCTCAGCTTCCTACTCTTTCCCAACTCAGCGTACTCCACATCGTTCGATGCTTCTCCCAGGCGTCAAAAAGGATAAAGCTGTCTTGACTCAATACGACAAAGACACTGTTCGTCGCGGAGGTGCTGGAGGAAATGATTACGGAGGAGGATTCCACCAACAACGCCAGCAGAACCAGAGTGGTCCGGGATTCGCAAAGGCGAACCGAGGTGGTCACAATATGGACAGCGGACGCGGCGGAGGAGGCGGAAGAGGTGGCTACAATAGTGGGAACTATGGTGGTGGACCACCCCAGGGCTCGAGAGAGTACCAGCAGGGAGGAGGTCGGGATCCGTACACTGGTCAATATCCCAATCAGGGAGGTGGAGGAGGTGGCGGGGGAGGAGGATACCGTCAACAGCAACAGCCTTCGTACGGACAGCAGCCACCTCAACAATCTGGATATGGATCTTACGCCGGTCAACAAGCGTATCGTCCTCCGCCTCAGCAGCAGTACAACCAAGGAGGTTACCAGCAACCGTCTTATGATCAACGAGGACCTCCGGGTGGGAATGGAAATGCGCCGCCTGGTAGTGCGCCACCGCCGGCTTATAGTGGGTATGGTGGGTATGGACAGTCGGGATCGGGGTACCAAGGTCAGGGTCAAGGTCAAGGGCAGGGACGAGGTGGTGGGCAGCAGGGAGGTGGAGGAGGAGGACGCAGGTATTAGACTGATATGGAGGAGAAGTCGCATTGTGCATAAGGTTTATGTAGTCAATCATGAAAGCAAAAATCGGCACGAGTCGTGTATTACCGAGATAGTTCGCTTCTTGGATTCGGCTTTGGTGGCGAGGGAGTCGAAAAAGTCAGGCGTGCGAAGCAGTGGTTCCTTGGATGATAAGAATAGCGAGCCTCTTTCGTTTTCATTCAGCTTGATTAATAACCGATGTTAGTTGGAGAATGGGACGCTTCACTTACCTGTCCCTCGAGTTAAAGGAGCTGGAAAACCAGTCACGTCGAGTCGCGACCAAGTCACGCTCTGCGCCCTTATCCTTCTGCCCTCTCCTACCCGAAACGACCAACTTCCTCCCAGGGAGAGGAAACCTTTTCAAATGGCGTACGGCTCAGCCACAATCCCAGTCCGCACCAAGACGTCCACCAAAACATCCTCCAAATCGACCACCCGCACCAAGACCACCGCGCCAACAGCGCGACCGGTCGCCTCCACCTCAGAGCTACCGCGCAAATCGTTTGCTGCCATAGCTGCTACCGACTCGGAGGATGACGATGACGATCCTGAATTCGGAGCAGCTGCGAGGAGGGAAGCGAAGAGGGACTCGAGACCTTCGGGCAAGGGTAAGGGCAAGGCGGGGAAGTCACGCAAGCTCGTTGATTCGAGTGACGAAGATACTGGGGAGAGGAGAAGGTCCACGAAGTCAAAGCCTGTGACGAAGAAGAGGAAATCACAGCCTGGCGACGAGAAGCGGAAGGAGATTGAGGAGAGGACCGGAATACGCTTCGCCGTGAGCGAGACGAGCGATTACGACTCCTCGGCGGATGAGAGGGAGAAGAGGAAGAAGAGAGCTGCTTTCAAGGCGGAGGGAATGAGGAGGACGTCGAGGGGCAGCGGCAACTCGAGTGCGGATAGCGATGAGGATCCAGAGGAAGCCAGTGAACGCAGAGAGCACCTTAAAGGCCGCTGGAGGAGCACCAAGTTCATGAGAGAAAACCCTCATGCTATGTCGGCGAGAAGAAAACGCTTGGAGGAGAAATTCAACCCGCTCATCAAGCTTCTGAGTGCGTCCTGTCCCTCTCCTTATATCGCGCAGGGGAGCTCACCCTTTCATTCTCAGATATAAAAATTGAAGTCATCGGAAGCGAGGACGAAAAGTATACGGCTGGAGGAGGCGTCACCAGCAATTCGGACGAAAGCTCTTCCGAAGATTCAGAAGACGACGTCAAACCCGCAATTAAGTCGGACCCTGAGAAATCTTCCGGGGGTCAATACGACCTTTCCTCAGATTTCAAATCCGACCAGAAACCCTTCAATGTACGGTGCCTCACTTCCAATATTCCCCCACTGTTTGACCTCTGTCCCGCTTGCAGACGCTCGACCCCGAGTCCGACCCTGAGCCTGAGACCGAGAGCGAAGGAGACGAAGATTCTCCCCCCGTCGCATTCAAAACAAAGAGTGGAATACAAGCGGCGCCACCAGACGAAGACGAAGAATTCGAGGAAGACGCCTTCGAACGCCGAGAACGCATTGCGAAGGAAGCGAAAGAAAAGAAAGCAAAGGCGCTCGCTCTAGCGAAAGAGAAAGAAGCTGAAGAGGCAGCTTTGGCAGCCCACCTTGCTCGAGCGAGGGAAGATGTTGAGAGGATGGCGCAGGTGGTGGCGCAGGATCGAGATGCGATGGACGTCGACGATGAGGAAGCGGAACCCTCTTCGCTTGCCGAGGAGCGACGTCGGAATTCTCAGATCGTAGGTCTTCCTTTCATCTAAGTTTTACCACTAGTCTAATCAAGCTTACACCTTCTCTCTCGCTTCATGTCAAAGCCAAAAACTAAGTACCCACGCCGAGTCGTCAAAGGTCGCCCCAAGTTCGAAGTCAAAACCGCCGAGCAAGATGAGATCGGCCCTCTGGTGCTCGCAGAAGGCGTCGAGGTCACATCTTTTATCAACATGTTCCTTCGACCTTATCAACGCGAAGGAATCGAGTTCATGTACCGTCAGTACGCAGCTGGGAAAGGAGGAATTTTGGGAGATGACATGGGTTAGATTCGATGTCCTGTCTTGCTACTGAGACTTTTGCTGATCAACCTGTGAATCTCTCAGGACTAGGCAAAACGATACAAGCCATCGGCTTTCTTTCGGCGATTATGAGTACGTTCCTCTCCACCTTTTTCCTCACCCCTCGCGATGGCTTGATTGACGTTCGCACCGCCATTTTCAGAGAAGACTGGGAGAGCCAAATATGATTCAAACAAGAGGAAGGATCGCATCCGAGAAGTCAATGTCAGCAACGGCGATGCCTTTCCCAAGCCATCCGAACTTGGTCCGACCTGTCTCATCGCTTGCCCGGCGAGCGTCGTTCATAATTGGACTCGCGAGTTTCAGACTGTTGGTATCTTCCCTTTGATTGGCGTCTGAGACTCGGAAGCTGAAAGAACTCTGTCCCAGTGGGGCTATTTTGACGTCGGAGTGTACGAGGGATCGAAGCAACAAAAGGAGGCTACCCTTACAATGTTCAAGAACGGGTACTACGACGTCCTCATAGCCAGCATCGATGGAGTGCGCCACAGTCATGACGAGCTCTCCCCGCTCGACTTCACGATTGTCATCGTTGACGAGGCGCATCGGTGGGTCGCAACGAATGTTGCCACAGAACATTACTGAATTATTTCCTGCATGTCCAGCCTCAAGAACCCAAAGAGCAAGACTACCAAAGCGTTCCACGAGTTCTCATCCAAAATTCGTATCGGGCTCACCGGCACTGCAATCCAAAACCGACTTGAGGAGTTTTGGTGCCTGCTGGTACGCTTTCGCAGTCTCCCAAAAGTCCACGGCGGTACCATCTAACGAGCTAAATCTACAGAATTGGGCAAACCCCAAGTCGGTCGGGACAAAAGACCAGTGGAACTATACAGTCAGCACGCCTCTCAAGTACGGACAGAAACTCGACGCGACCCCAGACGAGCTGGCTACCGGCAGGACCCGTGCTGCTGCACTCGTCGGCTTGTTACTTCCGAAAATGTTCATTCGAAGGTTCGCCGATCATTTACTGCTCATATGTTGCTTGACTAATAGCTACTACCAGGACGAAAGACTTGATCAAAGACCAGCTTCCCAAGAAGAAGGATATGATCGTCCTGTGTCCTTTGACGCCTCTTCAAACTTCAGCATACCAGCGGGTTCGTCGTCGCTGTATAATCAGATTCTTAGCTGACGATCATTTTTCATAAGCTCTTGCTACTTCCGGAAGTTCAAGACATCGTTCACGCCTACGACCCATGCCCTTGTGGAGCGAGAGATCGCAAAGGACGACCATATAAGCTCGGGAAGTGTTGTCGACCGAATTGGTCGAAAAACATCTTCAAAGTAGCTCATACACCTTCCTTGATAAATGGACTATCGCTGACTTCACAACTTGATGCAGTACATCTCTCTCTTCCAGAAAATCTCGAACCACCTCGCGCTGATTTATGCCGACAAAGAGGACGGCTTGGAGAAGTACGAGCAGGTTAGTAATCCTCACTCGAATTCAATGATTCTTAGCTGATCTTTTTGCGGAATCTTAGGATGTGGAGTACATGCAAACGGCGTTCCCATCAGATTACAACGAGCGACGCATCGCAAGCCTCAACACCGAGCCAGAGCTTTGTGGCAAGTGGCTGGTAAGGATTAATCCCTACAGCTCTAAAGTTTTTCTTAATCCGGCTAACAATCTTTGACGTGTAGATCCTGAAGGCCTTATTTGAGCGCTGGTATGCGAATGGTGACAAAGTCCTTGTTTTTTCGCTGTCTCTCAAAGTTCGCCTCTCCTATCCAACATTATTCAATCGCACAACCGCTGAAAACAGACTCTTCCTCATCAGATCCTTGCTTTTGTGAAAACTCTCATGGAAGGTTCGGCCTCTCTAGCTAGTCGCACGTCCAACAGCTGACCGACCGCCTTCGCAGAGACCCACTACCCTTTCGTCTCACTCGACGGCAGTGTGGCCCCCGCTGACCGCATGGGTTTGGTGGACCAATTCAACGACAACCCCGACATGTTCTGTTTCATTATCAGTACTCGCGCTGGAGGAGTAGGGCTCAATTTGACTTGTGAGCCTCAAATTGGAAGTGGCCGGGTTGTGACGCCATGTTGATTGCGATCACTACTCCATTTCGTAGCTGCGAACAAGGTAAGCTTTGAAACACTATTCTTACTTGTACTACAACTGATACCTGTCTTTGCTCGTAGGTTGTCATCTTCGACCCTAACTGGTAACTTACCGCTCTTCTCCCTACCACTCGCGACATAACTCACGCACGCCCTTTGTAGGAACCCTTCGCACGATCTGCAAGCAATGGTACGCACTTTCTGAAACCAGCATCTGAAACAAGATAAAAAGTACTGAGTAGGTGCTGCCATCTCCCAGGATCGCTCTTACCGCATGGGCCAGACTCGCGACGTCGACGTTTACCGCCTGATCGGCTGTGGAACGTGAGCTGCTTACATTGCTTTGGGACTTCGGAGACTCACTTTTTTTTTTCTAGCTTGGAGGAGCTCATTTACAATCGTCAGTGGCGTCGTCGCGGGAACGTGGAGGCCGGAGGCTAACAAAAACTTATATCGCAGGCCAGCAATACAAGCGTGGTCTAAGTGGACTCGGATGTGAGTACTGATCTGCCTGACTCGCTCAATCAGATCAACAACTGAACGTTCGGATCCTGAAAAAGACGATGCGACCGCCGAGCAGCGACTTTACTCCGGCGTCGAGGGCGAGACGAGCCAGGAGTCGAAAGGCGAGCTTTGGGGCTGCAAGGTCAGTCAAGTCGCACGACCTGTGACTCAGTACAATACTAACGTGTCTCGTAATGGCTGATAAAAGAATATCTTCACCTTCCGACCTCAAGATGCGCTCACCGAAATGTCCATCAAGACCGTTCGCTCTCTTTCCAGCTTTTAGATTCTGTCGTGCGTGCCTCACTGACAAGCTGCAATGTCAGGTTCAAATTCAAGACCTCGAGTACGCACTTCGAAATGCTTCGGCTCCGAAAGTCAAGGCGTCGAAAGGAAAGGGGAAAGGGAAGAAGAAGTCGGGGTCATCATCGGATGAGGAAGATGGGCCAGAGTTGATTGTGAGTCGAAGATCGCTCGGGAACCCCGCACGATGCTGATGTGTTCTGTCTATGAAGGACGATGCCGCTGCTCTAGAGCGCTTGCTGAACGGCGAAGACGAGAAAGGTGCGAGTGCTCCTCTGCGGAAGCTGCGAAGACCCTCTGATCAAGTTCGACCCCATTAGCTCCCTCCAAGTCCCAGGAAGATCAAGATGCGATTTCGCAGATTCTCGCAAATTGTGGTGTAACTACAACTGTCATCAGTGATGTAAGTTGGCTAGAGATTTCAACCTTGTGACTTCGCTGACCTAATTCACGGCGGTTAGTCTACGCTTGGCGGATCTCGAACTGAAGAAGATAGAGGTCGGAAAGCTATCAAGGTACCTCAATCAACAAAAGTATTCATTATTCAATCACCAAATAATCACATTCTCATTTCTAGGAGGCAGTCCGCGCCAAAGCTTCTGAATCGAAGCCCAACATCAAAGCACCTGCGAAGCGACCAGCAGCAGTAGCATCAACAGCCTGGAACCCTCTCGCACGCGGCAAGCCCAAACTCGACCTCAAACCCGACATCAAACCGACTCCCATGGAACTCGACGAACCGGAGTCATCGCAACCACCAGCTGGATTCAACAGCCTCAAGGACGAACTCGGCATTTCAGCGAGCGTCCCGCTTTCAGAACTCATCGCGCCGTCGGGTTATAAGGGACACAAAGGGGTAGATAGACTTACGACGGAGCTGAGAGATTTGAGCAAGAAAGAGTATGAGAGGAGGATTAGAGGGATTCTGACGACCTATGTTGAGAGGAAGGGACGTTGAGTGCGAGGAAAGGTGGGCGAGGAGGGACGCGACTGGTTTTGTGAAAAAGGATGTAACGGTTTGTGGATGTTCGATTTTGGATTTGTAAGAGGTCACACGAGCTTGTTTTGGATGAGACTTGATGTCAATCGGTCGCTCGTCGACGTCTAGAATTACAAATCGCGGATTGACCTGCCCTGTCCTCGGCGCGCGACTTGTTGTTGTTTTTGGGGAATCAGCCACGGACGTCGCCTTGAGCGCTCTATCCTCCAGTCAACCGTGGGAGTGACACATATACTGAGGACATTCTCTGTACTTCTGACTTATGAGTGATGACTGATGATGTGGTGTGATGAGTGAGCTCGAACAGCGAGCTGACTAGCGAGGTGTGTCAGTATTGCGCCGCAAGGGACGCATGTTTGGTTGCCTTGCGGTGTTTTGTGCAAAGGTGTTTGGGTGTACAGGTGAGGATCACAAGTAAGTACGTCGGACATGGCGAGCTCGAGAACTATCATCATAAGGACTTTAATCGGTGATGCATGATGAGCGATTGATTGTGGTGAAGAAAGGGAGAGAAGGTCGGTGAAAAGTGGAGATTAGATCTGATGAGAAACTTGACGAGATCTGTACCAGATCCGGGAATTCATTATTGTTTCCCTGAGGACGCGTTTCGATTTTTGGAATCAAGTCGCGTCGCGTTCCGGAAGGTTGCCGGACGTGCTCGAGTTAAAAAAGGGTCGAGACCGGATCACATTTCCCTTCTCTTCATCCACGACTTCATCACAACAACACCTTCTTCGGTTTCACTCTCCACTTTCCACGCGAATCACCTCCCCTCTCCACCACCTCAGCATCATCAGAATGGCCGCCGTCGCACCTCAAGAGACTCCCTCCAAGGCAGTTGCCGCTCAGCTCAGCAACATTGACCTCACAAAGCCATCTTCCATCTCCGACAAACTCAACGCAGCCAGCATCATCAAGCAATCTCAAATTAGTGCTTCGCGAGTGAATGAACTCAAGGCGGAAGGACGTGATCGCTTTGTTGGAAACCCAGACATCAAGTGCGACAAGGACGAGCCACTTCTCAAGGAGTCTGCTCAACGTTTCGTTCTCTTCCCTATTCAATACCACGAGGTCAGTCTCGTCTCCCTACCTGCAATCGACGCGTCCCTGTTCACTTTTTTCGGCACCCCTCGTCACGCGTCGCTGACCGGACCCCCTGTTGCTCGCTTCAGATCTGGCAAATGTACAAGAAGGCCGAAGCATCCTTCTGGACTGCCGAAGAGATGGATCTTTCAAAGGACATGCACGACTGGGACAACAAGCTCAAGCCCGATGAGCGCTACTTCATCTCTCACGTTCTCGCCTTCTTTGCCGCCTCGGACGGTATCGTCAATGAAAACCTCGTCGAACGTTTCTCTGGTGAAGTACAAGCTGCTGAGGCAAGGTGTTTCTACGGTTTCCAAATCATGATGTAAGTCTAGTCACGTTTTTTTTCTCGCTCGCTTTTCGGCGAACTCGCAAAGATCAGAACGTGATCGAGATGAGATGGGACGCGTTGCACAATATTGCTCTTTATACTAACGCGTTTGTTTTACTATCTACAGGGAGAACATCCACTCTGAGGTCTACTCACTCCTCATCGACACTTATATTCGCGAACCCGAGGAGAGGACAAAGCTTTTAAACGCCGTCGATACCAGTAAGCGCCCGCAGTCCGATCTCGACGCGCTTTGGTTTCTTTCACTGAAGCTTTGAAATCAGTCCCATGCATTCGCAAGAAGGCCGACTGGGCTCTCAAGTGGATCTCGGATGACATGTCTTGTTTCGGAGAGCGTCTCGTAGCTTTCGCCGCCGTCGAGGGAATCTTCTTCTCCGGTACGCGCCTTCACTCTCCTACCTTGTTCCGCATCCCCAGTTGCTCATTCACCCTTCACTTCGCCAGGCTCCTTCGCTTCAATCTTCTGGCTCAAGAAGCGTGGTCTCATGCCAGGACTTACTTTCTCAAACGAGCTCATCTCCCGTGATGAGGGTATGCACACCGACTTTGCTTGCCTTCTTTTCTCGCACCTCGAGCGTCGACCCCACCCCGAAACCGTCGAGAAGATCATTCGGGAAGCAGTCGTTATCGAGCAGGAATTCCTTTCCGACGCACTTCCTTGCTCCCTTATTGGAATGAATGCCGTTCTCATGTGCCAGTATGTCTCCTTTTTCCTTTGATTGATGGCTTGTGCTCGGTGACTGATATTGTTGACACGTGAAGATACATCGAGTTCGTCGCCGACCGTCTGCTCGTCTCACTCGGAAACACCAAAATTTACAACTCAGAGAACCCCTTCGATTTCATGACCATGATCGTTCGTCTCCACTCTCTTTTCATCCTCAACTCCCTTTCTAATCCTTGATTCAACTCCTCAGGGACAAGACGGAAAGACAAATTTCTTCGAGAAGCGAGTATCCGACTACCAAAAGGCTGGAGTCATGTCCAAGCAACACGCTTCAGCGACGGAGGGTGGTGTGGCCGCAAAGAGTGCTTTCACTTTCGACGAGGAGTTCTGATCGGGGATTTAGGTTACTTAATTGGTTACTCCCTTGTATCATGGTCGTTAGGAGGTGGGCGTTTGTAGATTAGATTTCGAGTCTTCTTGTATCAGCTTTCCTGCTTGCAATCTCTATTATTTCTGAACACCCTATCCTTTTTTGGAAGATTGTAAAGACTCGAAGAAAGAAAATCAGAGTTAGGTGCTCAAAGTTTGGTTGCTGATTCCAGGCGCGGCTCGGACGCACTTTTAAACCTTTCCTTCCTCACCCGACCCACCACCTCGCCACCATCCTCTTGAGCATCTTCCGCAAGAACCAAAGCTACCGATCCTCAACAGAACGACTCCCTCCGTCACATCCCAGCGCACCTCAGCACGGCTCGCTTCCCGCCGGACGGTGCACGGCTCGATGGCGACTACGGTCGACTTACCATTGGAGGAGCGAATGGTGGACGTCGGCTCTCCTTCTCAATCATCTGAGAGACAGCAACAGCTAGAAGATGTCCTCGAGAAACTGGGGAAAGCGGTAACGGAGGAAACAGCGCAAGCGATCCGGCATCTTGCGGCGTACACTTCGCCAGCTCAGAGGTGCGCATTCGTCTTTTTCTACTTTTGTGAGGAAGGAAGCTGAGAAACTGATGGAGTGAATGGGCAGCTACCCAGCTAAGAAGCTCGCGGGCGTGCTCGTCCTGCTGCATATCAACGAACTCGGTACACTGTCTATTACTCTCACTACAAGATCTCTTCTCCTACGAAGTCACCCTGGAGACACGGCTCTTCCAGGTGGTAGACTTGAACCAGCAGATTCCAGTATAGAATTTACTGCCGTGCGCATCCCTTCGCTCCCCCACCTTCCCTGGAGCTGACCTCGCCTTCCGCTTCAGCTACGAGAAGCGAACGAAGAAATTGGATTACCAATACACGATCCAACAAAATTGTTTCACCTCACAACACTTCCAGCTTATACATCTCGCACGATGCTCATTGTCATTCCAACAATCTACCTCCTCCTCGACGTCCCCTCCGCACCTATATTAAATTCACTCGTTCCGTCCCCAGCTGAAGTTTCCGCCATATTCAACCTTTCGCTAGAATCCTTTCTTATGCTTCCTCCTCCACCGCGGATTCCGTCACTTCCTTCCTCTTCCGACGCGGTGCGTTCGACGGCGACAACAAATAGCGCTGAAGTCGACATCCCAGGTCGAGAGCTCTTGACGCACACATTCGAAGACCTAATATGGCTAAACGACAAACTCTATCGTCTCCATCAATTCGATCATCCTTCAGCGCCGTCTCCTGTGTCAGGTCTTACGGCGGATATCGTAGTGGCGGTCGCCCTCATTGCGAGATATGGGTTGAGCGGCGAGGAGGAAGCTGCGGAGGATGGTGCAGGTGGGAAAGATGGAGAGAGAAGATTGGGGTATGGGAGATGGGCAGAGGGACAGATGAAGTGGGGTGAAATTGTGGGGGAGGCGTTGAGTGGGAGAGGGAGGGAAGGGCTCAAAGAGAGGCGTGGGACCGATCAGAGGACGAGCGTGACTTAGGAGGTGGATAGAAATCACCCTAGAATGCTAATGAGAGAGGAGAGGGGACTGCAGGCTGGGCCAGGGCAAGAACGATAAAGCATGCGGGGCGTGCTGTGGGATCCTGGGATTGACCTGGCGCGATGCCGCAAGGCGGCTGACTGCCCTGAATAAAGCAAGGAATGGATGGTGAAAATCTTCCACTCTTGGAACATTTGAATCGTCGGAAGCATCATATTCGCGACTTTAGCAACACCCACAGGTCGGAGAACCGAGGTCGGCGGACCTGACGCCACATTTTTTCAACTCCTCCTGCCCTCCCTACCTCTACCTGCAACGACACACCTACGTAAGAGGCAACGCGAGTGATCCCGCCATGTCTTCTGCCACCTTCTGCGCCGTCTGCCCTAAAGCAGGGACTATGCAGTGCTCTCGCTGCAAGTCGATTCGATTCTGTGGAACCGACCACCAAGCTTTAGTGCGTACTCGCCAATTCTCTTCCGCAAGCACGCATACAAAGTTTTGGTCACTTCTACAGCTTTGGTCGTCGCACAAACTTCTCTGCAAGGCGGGCATGCCGCTCTTGTTCACGTTCCGCGACCCGACGCCTGCCGAATGGCAAAATTACCTCGAGTTTGCGGTAGCTCAGGATCTCGGTCGTCACAGCGTAAGACAAGAAATCCGTTCTCAGGCTTCTCGCGGCTGAAATGGTTATTGTGGTGACGCCGCAGGTTGACGCCGTCGCCCAAAGCATTTTAGCAATGATGCACGACGAAGACATGAGAGCCCCAGTGATCAGTGCGGTTTTGATCATGCGATACCGGTCCGTCAGCAGAGAAGAAGGCCCAGCAGATGCTTTCACCTATTATTCAGCCCTATACGCCTGTCTCGCCGCCAAGACGCGCTCGTCGGCCGACGCTGCTCGTCAACTCTATTTCGAAAATCTCCCTGGTTCCTTAGCCCCACAAAATCTACTCGACTCTCTGGATTTGGCAAAAAGATCGTTATTTGAGCTGCAGGCGCTTGTGCTGTTCACTCTGCTGGAGAAAGAGGTCGCGGAGGAGCTTATTGACGTCGCGTTGGAAAGGTTAGGCAAAATTGTGAACGGTGATCAGGGTTTTTGTAACGCTATTGAGCGTGCTTTGATAATGATTGGCAAGGGAAAATGGATGAAGAAAGGGTAGCTCCCGAATAATACTTTGCCGCTTGTCTCCGATGGAGTTTTTTAATGTACATACTTGCACACTACCGCGAGCGAACGGCCTTAATGAACAGATTGCGCCAAAAACTCAAAAAGCGCAATCCCACTCAGTCCGACTCCCCCCTCTTCCTTCCGGCCCCGTCAGGTCTTGTAGGCTTCGTCTGCCGAAGACCTCCTCTGGTAAGGAAACAAAAAGCTTGGGCCCAAACCGGGATTGAACCGATGACCTCGCCGAGTCACCCTGCAAGCAGGAGGGAACTTGTTTCCCGAACGGCGTGTGATACCACTACACCATTGCGCCCCTGACTTACGCAATCCTTCTCTTTAGCCGTCGGGATAACTTCATTGAGCGCTTTAGGCCCTCCTTAGTTGGCTCCTTTCAACTGGTTTGAATTCTGCTCATGCTTTGCAAGTTCTTTGAGCGTTTGGATCACGGTGAAGGAATGGGGATCAGGGAAGTAGTGGAAGGTCGCTCTCACGTAACCCGTCCATGTCCATAAAAGCCATGTTCAAACAAAACACCAGTTCCCTGTGCACGTTTATCATGTTGACTTTTCACAGATACGCAAACTGAATGAATTGAACAGATCGAATCGAACTCATTCGAAACTGAAGCCTGCTAGAATCATGGACACCAATCTCACACAACTTGCGAGTTGTACCACCGAGCCCGATTGTCGCTTTGAGGGTCCGAGACTGTCAAAGTCTCGCGCGTGTCTTAATGATCAGGCCTGATCGCAAAGCCGCGACTCAGCACGAGTGTGAGGGACTCGCTTTTCCGAGAGGGCGCGACCACTTCTCCCAAATTGGTGCTGCTTCCCAGCTGGTTTATTCGGGAGCCAAGCGAGTGCTGAGCAATCCGACCTGCGCTCACATTTTCGCGAAAGATTCCTGCTTTCGATCACAATAAGTTGTCAACTCGTTCCAGCAGCGACGATGATGAAATCTGTATTTCCATTGAGCGACTTAGCTCTATTTACTCTGCCTTGACCTCAGCTGTAGCCTCGTCATCTTCAGCGGTCCACTCGTCGATCCATCTGAAGACTTCCTTGTGCCATGCGACACCGCTGAAATGGAAGCCGTCAGTTCGCGCCTTGAAGGTGGCTTAAGAACGCTAGACGTACTTGTGAGGTTCCAAAACCCAGTGGTTCTCAGATCCAAAGTAGACGAAGCGACTGGGAACGCCGAGACGCTGGAGACTGCAGGAAGTACAACTGTTAGCTTCAAATTCACCCTTAAACGCAGTGATTACGACGAACGTGTTGAAGACACCAAGGCCTGCCAAAAACAGATAGATGTCAACGAAAAAGCTTATGTAGCTTACGAGACCCGGATACGCACCTTCACTCTCGTTCAATCGGTAGTCGCGACCACCGTGAATGACGAGCTGTGGTGTGCTGTTCGAAATGAGACGTCAGCGTCACGTCTGTCGAAAATGAATGAGGAGCTCGTACCGCCACTTTTTGATGTGGTTCTGTGGGTCCCAGCTATTCGGAACTCGTGTAAGCCCCCTGGAGTGAAAGCGAGCGACTGAGTAGAAAACTTTTTGCTCACCGACTGTAGTTGTCAGGGACCTCCCAGGGAGTTCCGCCAAATTCTCGCTCGGGGAAGTAAAGCTCCTCAGTTCCAAACCAAGTTCCAGAGGTTGAGAACACTGAACATCGATACATTAGTGCTCCGGTCACGAGGGAGTATGGGCTGGTATCAGCGCACCTCCGTCGTGGCAGACGATGGCCTGAGAAAGAACGGAATAGGTCAGTTGCGATGACCTGCTTTTGAGGCGCTAGGTGTCCTCACCTTGAATCCCATCTGGTCGTTGTGACCCTGGTAGTTTACGAAAGATCCATCAGTAACCACGACCACTTTCAGATTATGATATCTCCCTTACCTGAATCCACTGCGACAGATTCAGCGTAATAGTCAGCAACGCTCGCAAAGGGCCTACGAACTGGACTTACGTTGGCCATGTAACCTCCGTAACTCGCACCGAGCATCGCCATCCTCTCCGGATCAATCTCGGGGAAGGCGTCCTTGATGAAGTGGAGACCAGCGACGAGGTCCTGCATTTGCGGGAAAGTAGTTTAATTAGCAATGATTCCCACACTGCTGAAAGATGAAGCTTACCTGGAATGGCGAGCCACCCCAATTGTTTTTGATCGCATCGCAGAACTCCTGACCATATCCTGTCGATCCAGTGGGGCTGCAGCACGTACCCATCAGCTTTCAATTCCTGTCCTAAAGTCCAGAAAAAGGGAAAGGTACTTGATAGTAACCGTAATATAACCCTGACTAGCATAAACATTCGGGTTCCACCTCGTTGACCAACTATCTGTCCAAGCACTCTGCGGTCCACCATGAACCAAGAAAGCCAACGGATACTTCTTCCCACTATTTT
>JASZXU010000555.1:0-18346 GCA_035521515.1 Phenoliferia sp. Uapishka_3 | reverse complement strand
GGGGGAAGAGAGGAAGAGGAGTGGGAGGGGGCGCCACTAAGATTCAGCGATTGAGACCCTTCAAAAATTCTGGAGGTGAGGTCTCTCGGAGAGGGAAAAGAGAGTAGGTGACTGGCTAAGGTCGGAGCCAAGATGTTGCCGACCCAAGCCGGCGCTTTTGTGATCAGACCTCTTCCACTCGGATTGTCCGGTAACAAATTGCAGAGAGGTGCGTTCTGATTTGATTTTACAGCACGAATGCGATTCCTTCTTTTTTACGAAGAGAAGGAGGAAAATTCTACGCCATTGATCCCGACCTCCGCGTCTCTGCGTTACAGCTGTTAACACGCGGAGGTCTCTACTGTACAGCTGGTAACAACGACAGTCAAAAAGGAGGAGAACAACAATGATTGCCCCGCCCTCGATAATTCCTCTTCCTTTTTCTCGAGCTTCGGAGCATTGAAACCAAGTGCTGGGGCGTACATCCTGTGGTGCAGAGCTCCCTTACCGCCCTCGCGCCCTCGTGAGATCACTCCCTCCGTTCGGATTCGCCTCATTGAAACGGTAACAAGGGTATGGCTAGACGTCCTACTCCAAGACCTCTTGCCACCATGATTGCGATCCACATAAGAAGGGCCGCCTTCGTGATTTGAACGGCGGCCTCCCGGCTCGAGCAGCCTCGCTTCCAACAAAGGTCACCACGTTTATAAAGTCCTCCAGCGTGCTCCATCCCTTGCCCACTCATTCGCATCGGAGAGCCTAAGAAAGTGTGAGGAGTAATCATGGTGAGGAGCTTGCGTGGGGAGTTGAAGATCTGGAAACCGTAAGTTGACGATGCGAGAGTCGCCGTCTAGGAATTTACAGTGCGATTGAAGCCGGAGGAGCGTTCGTAGAGACTGAGGTACTTAGATGGGGTACCGGTAATGGAGATCGGGGGTCGGATCAAACGGAAAAGCAAGGTGCGCCGTAGTGGCGCAAGTAGGGGCTTCCTCTTCTTCTGACCCACATGTGAGGCGCATTTTCCTCCGCATCAACCCACACGTACGCCGCCAATCAAGCTTACTACCGCAGCCTACTTCTACCGGCAGACACCTCCCAGCAACATGCCGGGCTGGAGGCTGAGCTCACTCCTCTCAGTGCTACCCGGATGGACCTCTCCTGCCAACCGACCTGGCGCAGCGTACCTGCCCTTGGCGTCCAGTCATCCAGTTCCGACTACCAGTGGGCCTGCCGCAGAGCTCGAGCAAGATGTCTCCGCATCTCCAGCCAGTGAGTTTGCGCCGCTCAAGCGCGCGCTGTCAGAGCGCCAAATGTCAATGATGGCCAGTGAGCGCCTTAACCTTATTCCTGCCGTGGACGTCACTGAAAGTCTTATCAACAGTCGGAGGCATCATTGGGCCAGGTCTGCTGGTCGGGTCTGGCAGCGTGTTGGCAACGGCAGGGCCTTTGGGAGCCCTCATCGCGTTCAGTTTGGTGCGCACTTAAAGACGGTCGTCACAATACCAGTTTTATTTAGCTGAAAGTATTTCGGACAGATGGGAGGCATCGTTTTCTGTGTGATGCAGTCATTGGGAGAGCTAGCGGCGTATGCTCCAGTCTCCGGAAGCTTTGTGACATACGCAGGGCACTTCATTGATCCGGCGTTCTCCTTCGCTTTGGGTATGTCTACCCGGCTCCAAACAATGTTAATATAGCTAACATCAGGTTCAGGTTGGACTTACTGGTGGCTCTGGATTACTATTATCTGTAATGGTACGCATCCGGGATCTTTCAGTCCGCCGCCCAGCCAACCGTGTCTTCGCAGAATACAACAATGTCGGAATCCTCCTGTTCTACTGGCCACAAGCTCATTTCGTCTCCGAAATCACCTGGACCTTGTTCTTTTGGACGCTGATTCTGGCAACTTCCTTTCTTGGAGTCTGGGCGTATGGGGAAATGGAATACTGGTGCGAAGGTCTTTCCACTGGCTTTCAGTATTTCCATACTCATCGCTTCCATAGGCTCACGGTTGCGAAAGTGTCTTCGATATCCGTATTTTTTGTTTTCGCTCTTTTGATTGATGTCGGCACCATTGGGTTCATACAACTTGTTCAGCGTGTGGGAAGCCGTGACGCTGACACCCGCTCTCGCAGTGACCCAGCAACTTTCGTTGGTGCTCGCTATTGGTCAGACCCTGGACCACTCGCTTCAGGAATATCTGGTGTTCTCAAGGTTTTTGCTGTGGTGGGGACTTTGTACGCTGGGTGCGAGAGTGTCGGAGTCATCGCTGGCGAGTCGGCCAATCCCTCAGTGTCAGTACCAAAGGCAATCAGCGCAGTCTTCCTACGAATTGCTTTTTTTGTGAGTGTGTAATTTCTTTTTCTTTGTTCAAGCTGACCGCTTCCGTTGCAGTACATCGGAACTATTGCCGCCATTGGCTTACTCATCCCATACGACAACCCTCGACTTTTGAGTGCAACATCGTCCAAAGCTGCCGCAAGCCCATTCACCATTGCCCTTAAGGAAGCTGGCATAAAGTCTGGGGCTACAGCTATGAATGTGAGTTCCATTGGCGCACCTCCCAGCTTGCGACCCCTGACGGGGAGGTGACAGTGCGTGATCATTGTCGTAAGTGAATCCACAATAAAGCGCCTCAAACTGTGCTGATGCTATCGTCTCAGACGGTCATCTCAGCAGGCAACTCAGCGCTTTTCATCGCGTCTCGCATACTCGTCGGGCTCGCACGTGAGGGCCGCGCACCCAAGATCTTCAGCAAAACCAATATTCGGGGCGTCCCTTGGCCAGCTCTCCTATTTTCAAATGGGATGGGCCTTCTATCTCTTCTGAGACACGTGAATGCCACCGGTGCTGGGCAAGCTTTTCAATACCTGATGAGTGTTTCGGGAGTTAGCACATTCATTTGTTGGGCAGGTGAGCCCGTGACCTTCGGTTACGGTGGTCTTGTAGCCCTTGATTGACACTACCTGGCGCTTGTTGCAGCAATTGCGCTGTGTCATATCCGATTTCGTCAAGCATTCAAGGTACAAGGAAAACCACTGGACGACCTCCCCTTTCGTGCAAAGTTGTTTCCGCAAGGCGCCTTCATTGCGCTTTTTGTATGTCTCTCGCTGTTGGACACCTGGTAAAATCACAAGCTGATGCGCGAGGCTTCCAGTCCAGTCTGTTCCTCTGCATTTTTCAAGGATATTACACTTTTTCTCCATTCTCTTTCCCAGATTTTCTTGTAAGTGTTCTTTCTATAAGCCGGCCTTTGGTGTCTCACCCCAACTTCTGCACATTGCAGGCGGCATACCTCGTGCTACCTGCATTTGCTGTGCTACACTTCTTTTGGAAGCTCCGCCACAAAACTCTTTGGATCACGCTCGACACGATGGACATCGACTTCAATCGACGAGAGGTGGCAACAGCGGTCGGGAGTCGGTAATAGGTACGCGCGTAAGTAACGCCTCCCGAGCCTTTTGCCCAGACTTCCACTCACTGTCATTTCTGCATACGTTTTTTTTTTTTTTTGTTGAAGGCCAGGTATGGCATTTACAGGAAGGCACTCAGACGAGCTAAAGACGGGGGATATACGGCAATGGTAGCGAGGCGTACAGTACTGACCATGGAAGGCACGCACGTTGCAACATTTTGTAACTCCGGCGGAGGCGACGACGGCAGCCAGGAACACAGGTGAACCGGTCAGCGCACAAAATAATACTGTACTACAGTCACCGAGCGAAAAAGGCTCGACTTCGTCCTTCTTCAAAATTTTGCCTGACCTAGGAATCATGTATGTACATGCGAGAGTGTCCCGATAAAGTCTCATGAGCTGACGCGCCGTTCGTGAAGGCGCTGTGTTTCAGTTCCCGCCGCGGTTGTACGCCTGCTTTGCTTTTCACTTTTCTGCCTCGCCCGTGTTTGCCAATGCTCATTGGCCTCTTTCCAGTGTCCAGACGACAAAGCACCGTGCACAGCCTCCACTTTTTCGACCTTCACCTGGGACCGCCATTGCGACCACCCCGGCATTGCAAATGTCGAAGCCAACACCCTATCCCTTCTCCCCACTGCCCCACCACACGGCAAAGTACAGCTCTCACCACCGCAAAGTGACCCAACGATTGAAATGGACGAACTGAAGCAGCCACTGGCCTCTTTATCTGGTGATTCCATTGACTACGTCCGAGTGCAAGGGTCATGGCCAGATCCAGAGTCCAGTGCGGGGAAGAGCAGCACAGGGGATTTCTGGACCGAACGTAATAGGCTCGTTCTGGCGTTCTGTATCATGGCAATTGTTGGCTCAAACGACGGGTCAATTGGCGCAAACGTGGGCTTGTTCTCGAGCTTTTGTGCTGCGTGGAGTCTAGTACTGGGAGCTGAACTCTTTTGCATGTCGTTTTTCAGTTGCCTTCGATGCAGCACTTTTACGGAGTCACATACAGCAAAATTTCGAGTGTGTTCCTCGCTGGAGTCGGAGGGTAAGTCCGCTTTTCTTTCGATCTATGATGAGCACAAACTGAAAGCCTTTCCTCATGACCAATCTGCAGATACTTCACTGCTTGTATTTCGAGTGCTTACGTATCGATAGGTCTCGGGACACGGTGGGCATTGGTGGTGTGTGCTCGCATCAAGCTCGAAAGTTGCCGTAAAATGATGGTTAAAAACTGTGCAGGTTGCGGGTACCAGCATGGCGGGAGGAAGCTTATTATTGAGCTTTGCACCTCCTTTCCCCGTTGCTGTCCTTTCCTTGACCCTGTCCGGATACGGAGGAGGTCTTTTCGACTCTCTCCTCACAACTCTCATAAGTCATCAGGAGAATTCCGCCACCATGTCGTATTTGTATGCTTCATTTGGGGTAAGTGTTTCCACGCAAGTCCTTCAACATTTTTCGCAATGTCCGCTAACTTCTGTTTCCCCAGCTTGGAAGCATGACCAGCTCATTATTGATAGGAGTGTTCGTCGATCGAGGCTTCAACTGGAACGTAAGTACTACTGCTTCATCATTTCGAGCGGGCAGTAGTTGAATCGGACACCCTAGTTTTATTACTTCATCCCCTTTGGCCTCACTGCCGTTCTCACCGCCGTTTCGTTCTTCGCATTTGCCTCTTGTGTGTCTTCACCCCCGGAGCTTACTGGACTGGACACCCCTGACTTGTACTGAACTCAAATAGATGTTGCGCCTGAGGACGTAATAGAGAACGATTCAGTGGATACTACTGTGGAAAGTGACAATGGCACGAATAAAAAAGGCGTTTCAGCCGGCACTCCAGCTGCCCCCAGCGTTGTCCGAGGCTTGCTGGCTATGCTACGTAAGCGGACCATCTGGGCAGGGTGCATTCTCATCATTATCTCGTGAGTCAAAACTTCCATTATCCTGTGTTCTGCGCTGACCAAAGCCTACCTTTCCCAGATTCGCTGTCAACGACACGCTCAGCGGTTGGATGGTTTCGTGAGTTGCAACGCGCCTGATATGGATGAACCAAGCTGACGATATCATTGTTTCCGAAGATACATGATCAACCAGCGAGGAGCATCTCCGGCATCTGCGCGATATTACTTTTCTGGAATCTGGGGAGGTAAGCCGCCAACTCGTAAACTTTTCTTGGAGCTGCCGAGCTTACTTTATCATCCTCCTAGCCACCGCGGTTGGGCGAATTGCACTTGCGATTCCGTGTCAAAAGCTTGGCGAGCGAAACTCGAGTATACTGAGTCTGACTTTTGCCTGCGCCTGCCTGGTTGTTATTTGGTTGGTTGACAGCGTCGCTGCGAATGCCGTCGCATTCATTCTACTAGGATTCTTCTTTGCGTGCGTGGCCTTTCAAACACCCCCAAATCGGTTTCCTCTTCTTCCAAAACTAACGTGTTCTTTATTGTACAGGCCCCTTACTCCCAATATTCTCTCGACCGTCGCAGCGGGCTGCCCTCCGTCGCTGAAGTCGCATGTCATGAGTTTGACTATTGGGCTAGGATTGGTAGGTGCCTCACTAGGACCGTACCTCTTCGGGCTTGTGGCAGAATCAGGAGCTCTCAACACTCTTCCTGGAGTTCTTGTACGTCGTCTCGATTGCAGTGCGCTTTCAGTTCGCCGACCTTTCTTTGACCACTGTCAGATTGGATCCTCCGGTTTGATGGCAGCTGTATGGCTTCTGGTACCACTCAAAACGCTTCAGCGCAAACAAACTCCCCAAAATGAAGCTGTTTAAGCTCTTCTCGCCTTCGCAGGACCCTGTATAACAGGTACGTCTCCTGCACTGAGGTCGGCGTTTGCGCGGCCACTTAAAAAAAAATTGCTTTTCCCTCAGACATTTTCCCACACGCTGTGCCATTGGTCATTGTTAGCATCCTATACCACAAATGTATCAGAGGTTCGTAAAAGCAAAGCAACGTAACAAGCTTCCGCCCTTCGTCTGAAGCTTCACAGCTATAAAGATTAGACTCGGTCCCATCAGTGTTCCAGAGAGCTCAATTACATCCACACGAAGTGGTCAAGTGCTTTCTGGTGGTCCCCTCAGCCAATCGCAGAGGCTGGAACATAAAAGAGAAGCGCCTGATAGCCGGAGACGTGCCTGAGTCGATGACATAGCGCTCCCATCGGAGACCCTCTTCTTCCCCTTCCATTCACGTCGCGCACTGCTAAAAATGAGCTCAGCAACTGCTGTCAAGGGCAGAGCCCAACTGGCACCTGGCAAGGTGGTCCGCATTGTTTTCATCGCTCTCGTATGCGACCTCCTGGCTTTCACTATGCCGTGAGTTCTCCCCACAGTTTGCTCGTGCCAGATCGCGCGACTTTCGTACTCAACAGCCTGTTCTCTCGCAACTAAAATTGCTCAGGTTACCTCTATTTCCCCGCTTGATAAATGATTTCGTACAAAAAGAGTCGGCCGCTGGCTTCACCGTACGCACGCGGCTTCTACTTTGTCGTACGACCGCGAATCGCTCACACCCTTTCGCGTCGGCAGGACCCAACGCTACTCTCGTACACTTTAGGCTTTGTTCGCACGCTCCGCAAAACCCTTTTCTCATACTCCTCGCTCGCCCCACTCTCCGAAGTCGCCAACAGTCGATGGGACCTCACCTTGCTCGGCGGCCTCCTGGCGTCCCTCTTCTCCCTCTGCCAGTTCATCATCTCGCCACACTTAGGAGCGCTCTCCGACAAATACGGTCGCCGTCCTATCCTCCTCTTTTCCATGGTCGGAAACGTGCTCAGCGGCGCCTTCTGGCTCTTCGCCAACTCCTTCGGCATGTATGCCATCAGTCGCGTGATCGGAGGATTGTCAGAGGGAAACGTTCAACTCTCCATTGCCGTCATTTCCGACGTGACGAGCCCGGAAACGAGGTCCAAGTCGCTCGCATTGGTGGGAGTTGCCTTTTCTATCGCCTTCACCCTCGGCCCCTCCCTCGGAGCGTACTTTGCCTCTAGAACTCTCGGAGCTGGCTCGGTGGTTAGCATTTTCGGGCGCCAAATCGAATTAAATGGATACGCTGTCCCGGCTGCGTGAGTGGAGATAAATCCGATAGGGCTGTGAGATCTAAGCTAATCTGTGCGTGGAATTGCAGAGGGACACTAGTATTGCTTCTTATCGAAACCGCTTATCTAGCAGCATGCCTGCCAGAAACTAGATGGTACAAGGAGGGCAAAGAGGATAAAGAGGTGGATGGAAAGAAGGTCGTCCCCGCTGGCCCTCCCAGGACGCTTGCGGAACGTCAGACGAGATTGAAGGAGCTTCAGTGGATCCATTTGTGGTTCCTTTACTTCTTCTCAGGTACTTAGGTCCCTTTCCACGCTCAATATATTGACTGCAAAGCTAACCAAAAAAAATGAATCAGGCGCAGAGTTTACTCTTACATTCTTAACGTACAACCTCTTCAACTACACCAATGCTGTACGTTTCACTCGTTTCATCTCCAATATAGATGTAGGGCTGAAGAATCTGGTCAAATGCAGCAAAACGGCAAGCTACTCGGCTTCATTGGAATTCTATCCTCCCTTCTTCAAGGCGGCTACGTCCGACGTCGCGGTGCGACCCCCGACGGCCCTCAAAAGCTCGCACGAGCAGGAGTAATGACCTGCGGCGTTTCACTCATTCTCCTCACTATCTTACCTCACGTCGGTGGCATGGATGGCTGGACTTCAAGCGCGTCGATAATTCTCTATACTGCGAGCGCTGGACTTGCGTTCGTCTCTGCGACAGTAGTAAACAGTCTCAATGCCCTTGCGAGCCTCGAATGCTCTTCGACAACGATTGAGGGCAAGGATGGAGCGGAGATTGATAAAGGACGGGCATTGGGCACTTTCAGGAGTAGGGGTCAACTCGGACGTGCGGTGGGACCATTGGTCGCCACCGTAGTCTACTGGATTCTGGGACCATCATATGCTTGTGAGTTTTCTTTCGTACTGCCGCCCCTCTTTATCTGTTAATACTGAAGCTGCTTGTGTTGTCCAGACGGAATCGCAGCCTGTGGTGCGTGCGGTGTAGGATACAAAGTGAGCAGGATGGGCAAGAACAAGGCCTTGAAAATCGCGAAAGGCTCAAAAGAGCTTTAGATGACCGTCGTACATACCCAAGAAGTAACATAATAAATATCCTAAGCTTTGCAAATTTGATAACCTCCCTAAACTACGATTCAGGAAAATGCGCAGAATAAGAAGGCCCGATCAAGTTGGGTAATGGCCAAGAGGAGAACGAACCAACGCCTTGTCAATTGATTTCATGAATAGGAGATCGATGCTTGGTCGAGGGTGCTGATCAGTCGGATCAGATCGAATGCGAGGGAACTTGAGCAGCGAGCAAGGCGTCGACCACGTGATATCCCTTATACTCAGCTAGAACCTTCCGTAAAGTCTTGCGGAATGCACGGGATTCAGTGCATCATTATGGGCCTCTCTGTTCGGTTTGTGGCGCTTCCTCCGCTGTTGATGGAGGGTGAGGGCATTGTCGCCGCTTCTACACATTGTCTCGAGCCGGCCAAGTAGTGAAGGGGACTTGCTGGCGATTGAGACGGTGGATAGATTACAACAAAGACTGACGACTGGGCGTATCCGAGAAACACGGCAGTGGCTGTTTGACAAGCGAAATCAGTCTCGACTTCCCAAACGCAGGCGCCAGAAGAAAAATTTGTGTGCTCACTTCCCCTACTCTTTCATTTGGTAAATCTCATCAACCGACCTCTCCCTCTCCGGCAACCGGTCCAAGACATAAGAGTCATTCCTCGTCATCCCTCTGTTCGTCATCGTCACATTCGCAAAAGTAGTCGAACCACACCTCATCATCCCCTCCTCCGCCTCTTTGATGGCATCCCGAATTTCCGTATCAACGTCCGTGCCCATCGCAAAGATGGTGCGGTCGGCTCCCCGAGCGGGGCGCGTGAGACGAGCTCGCAGGGCGGAACGGAAGGCGAGGGAGTGTTTAGGGTCGGAAGGGTTGTCGGCGTCGATGAGCTCGTATTGTAGAAATTTGAGAAGAACGTCTGGAAGGAGGGAAGCGTGGTGATGTTAGACCAGCTTTTCGGGTTTGAGGGTATCACGACGTACAAACGAAGGTGGCGATTAGGCCTGGAAGTATAATCTGTCAGTATAGACCTGGCCCAGTAGCTTGGTCAAGAGGGACTAACTCCCAAGTGCTGGACCTAACCAGTAGATCCAGTGCTCCGTTGGGAAAACTCCCGAAACGACGCTAGGTCCAAAACTTCTCGCAGGATTCTGAGAGACTCGCTCGGAGTCAGCAGTGCAGTCGCCAGCAACGCTTCGAAGAGAGCAGGCTGACCATCCCACACCCAGTCCAGTGCGTGCCAAAAAGCTGGCCGACCCACAACATGAACCCGATGCCAATAGGAGCGCTGTGGGTGCTTTTGTGCTTCTCAGCTGCCATCATGAGGACAGAAAATACGAGTCCAGCCGTCAAGAAAGCTTCCAAGAAGACCTGAACAAAATCGAGGTGTCAGTTGAATTACTTTATAGACTTCTGGTCGCATACTTGCCCCTTGTGCTTTTGACATTCCCTCTGCGAGCACTGTAACCACAGGCTCCACCCCGCCAGGTGTCAATCCTGAAACCAGCGCCGCTCCCGCGATACCTCCCAAAACTTGCGCGAGGAAAAGGATGGACGCCCGGAAAGCAGGAATGGCGCCAACGATCCAGAGTGAGAGGGTGATGGCGGGATTGAAGAGGCTCCCGGAAACGCGATAGAACATCCAGGTAGTTACTAGAAAGGAGAGTCCCATACTTAAAATGAGATCGGTCAGTTTTGTGCTGAAGTAGACAGAGAGAAAAGGGACAAACGAGGTGGCGATGAAGAAAGTTGTGTCGGTAGAAAGGGTGGTGCTGGGTTGAAGTTGATGAATGTTTTGCGTGGCTAAAGCGGTCTTGACTCCTCCCAGACCGAGAAAGATGAACACTGGGGAAACCAAACGTAAGAATTACGCGTCTTTCAAGGGGAAAAGAGCAACAACGCACTGGTAGTTCCGACGAATTCTCCAAGCATGGCAATGCCATCGCGCTCGAGACACGGCTTGCTACACCCAAACATGGCAAAAGGAGGCGATAAGGTGAGGACGTAAGATCTAGAGGAAGAAGGAAAGTGCAAAGAATGAAATAGTGTGTGCCATTTGGAAGCCGACCGCAAAGGAGCGCGCACTCTTCGGCACGTTATTAGCATTGTTGATTCCAGTTTCGTCTACATTTACATCTAGGTGTCACAAGTTTGACTGTTAGCGAAAGTTACAAACAAGCGATTTTCCTTTTCCAAACGTACGCTTCATCTCCCAAAAATAAGAATAACAACAACAACAATAACATTCGATTCGCATTGACTGCACTTCGGTTCTCAAGTCGCACTAAAAGCTTCAACATCCAGCTCGTCGAACAGAGTGAACCTCACGCCCTTCCACACATCTCGCAGCTCTGCCAATCTCGGCAGCAATTCCTGCTCCAAGTCATCAGCCAGTTCCGCGTCTTCACAAGATGCGAAACTCACAGGAAACCCCACCCTAAGTTTCACAGGTCCTTGTCCTTCATCTTGAATAATGACCAGGTAATATATAACGGTCCAGCCGTATATCCCTTCGTTAATGACGACGTCTGAGATTGAAGAAAGTGGGAGGAAAAGGCGAGATGTTGAAAGGGGAATTCGGAGGGGTGTGGCCGCAGTGGGGAAAGTGAGAGCGATGCCCCGAGTTGTGGAAAGTTGGATCCCAAGTCCTGCTATAGCAAGGATGGACTCTGTTGGTTTGCGGAGCGTGAGCGGGGGGACGGCTGGCGCGCGTAGCGCAGCTGATGCGCACCATTCAAGACGATCGCGGTCCTTGATTTGATCCATAGTGCAGCGAAGAGGCAGCATACGTAAGTCCAATAGCCCTACACGATCATAGTCAGCTCTTTGACGTTTAGCTGGTAGGCAAGGGTGGGACGCACGCCGCGGAATGCTGCATACGCAAGTGTCGCAGCGATCAAAATATCCACGACCAGTGAAGACGAAGCTGTCGAGTGCACAACATGCGAAGACATGCATTTCGCTGATGTGGCGTCGTCTTGAGCTGTCCCGGTCTCCGTCGGCTGTGTTGTAGCTGGCGACGCGAGGCGCTTCTCTCCTCTCTTCCCCATCCACCTGTCTCGACAGATCCACCTCCAGATATATTTCGTTGTTGGGCGGTGGTTTCGATAGGTTTGGTTGGGTTTGGGAGGCAAAGCTTGGCGAGGCCCTCTGATATCAAGGCCGCGGCGATATAATTTCCCAAACGTTTGAAAATTGTTTTTGGAGCACCCACAGATTCGAGATCCGCAGTCTTGACTCTTGACATACGACCCATACACTCACTCGGCCATCGCCAGCTTTGAAGGACTCCTCACCAGTAATCACGTAAGCTGCAGCTTCTGGAATTAGGGACGTCCACGGGGAGCAGGCGAGCGCCTGCGCATAGCGTCTACTTGCTTTTTTCTTGCGGAAGATGCTGGTTTCGAAGCGGCGCAAGGCCATTGCAGGAGGTGGGCATGGATACTAGGGATGAGTTTTGGAAATAGTGACGAAATTTGGGGCCATGGGGCGGGTCCTGCGGCGGTAGGAGAAAGGAAGAGCTGCAGCAAGTGTGGGGATGGAAGGAGTGCTTCAAGATAAATCGCTGACATGTACTTGTTCCTTCGTTTGTAGCTAGACGGCAGCAGAAGATCAAGCTTCGAAACATTTAGAGGTCTTGCAGCGAGGTGAGTCTGCAAAGTTCTCTAAATACCATGCGTAAAAGCTTAGCGTCTGCGGAACAGCGTCAAAAACATGCTCGTGATCCCAGGATCCACTCCCCTCCAACCAGCCCAGCGAGCTGCTCTTCTCGCTAGGTTTTCCGCCTCGATCCCCTCCATCACCTCCGTCGACGCGCTCTATCTCCATTTTGTCTCTCCTTCCTCCCCCGCCGCTTCCGCCACTCTTTCCGACGCCGCATCTGCCGAGCGCAAGATCCTCGAAAGTCTCCTCGAATACGGCGATGACTACAGTCTTGAAGGAACCACCGCTTCCGTCACTCAGGCTCTTGCTGGCAAGCAGACCGATGGTGTAATATTCGTCGTCCCGCGCCCGGGAACTATGTCTCCTTGGTCCAGCAAGGCTACCGACATTGCTCGCATGTGTCGCCTCGAGTCCCACGTCCAGCGTATTGAGCGTGGAGTTGTCTTCGTTATCAAGGCCGCCCACCCTATAAAAGTCGCGGATCTCGACGCTGGAGCACACCTCTTACACGACCGCATGACCCAGCTCTTGCTCGACGGCCTTCCCGAGGCAAAGGGTCTTTTCGAGCGCTCCAGTCCAGCACCCCTTCGAACCATCGACCTCCTAGGTACTGGAGGAGCTTCCCACGCGGACGCAAAGACCAAGCTCGTCAAGGCGAACAACGAACTCGGACTCGCCCTTGCCACCGACGAGCTCGACTATCTCGTCGAATCTTTCCTCGCCACCAACCGAAACCCTACTGATGTCGAGCTCTTCATGTTCGCTCAGGTGAACTCTGAGCATTGCCGCCACAAAATTTTCAACGCAGCCTGGATCGTCGACGGCCAGGCGAAGGACCTCTCCCTTTTCGCCATGATTCGCAACACGCACAAGCTGAACCCCGAAAACACTATTTCGGCCTACTCAGACAACGCAGCAGTCATCACTGGCTCTCTCGCACCCCGATTTGCCGCCTCGCCTTCGCCTTCCGACCCTTCCCTCGTCGTTTACAAGGCCGCGGAGGAGCAAATGCCAATCCTCATCAAGGTTGAGACGCACAACCACCCTACCGCCGTGTCGCCTTTCCCAGGAGCTGCCACCGGCTCTGGAGGAGAAATTCGGGATGAAGGAGCTGTTGGTCGTGGATCGCGACCCAAGGCCGGACTTTCAGGCTTCACCGTCTCGAACCTCCTTATCCCCGACTTTGTTCAGCCCTGGGAGACCGACTTTGGAAAGCCAGGTCACATTGCCTCGGCTCTCGACATTATGACCGAGGGACCCCTTGGTTCGAGTGCCTTCAACAACGAGTTTGGTCGACCTGGTCTCACAGGATACTTCCGCACGTTCGCGGAGGAGGTCCCGGGCAGGGGCGAGACGGTTGAGATTCGCGGGTACCACAAGCCAATCATGATTGCTGGAGGTTACGGGACCGTCCGTCCCGACTTTGCGCTGAAGAGCAAGATCACGCCGGGAGCGCACCTCATCGTGCTTGGAGGACCGGGAATGCTTATCGGTCTCGGGGGAGGAGCCGCCAGTTCAATGGCGTCTGGATCCAGTTCGGCAGCACTCGATTTTGCGTCAGTGCAGAGGGAGAACCCGGAGATGCAAAGGAGATGCCAGCAGGTTCTCGACAGCTGCACGAGTCTCGGCGACAACAACCCCATCCAAAGCGTTCACGATGTCGGCGCTGGTGGACTTTCGAACGCTCTCCCCGAACTCGTTCACGACTCTGACCTCGGTGCCATCTTCGAGATTCGCGACGTCTTGATTGACGACCCTGGAATGTCGCCCATGGAAATTTGGTGCAACGAGTCGCAGGAGAGGTACGTCCTCGCTGTCGGACCCGAAGGCATCGCAACCTTCGAGGCGCTCGCAAAGCGAGAACGCTGCCCGTACTCCATCGTTGGAAAGGCTACATCTGAGCAGGACCTGATTGTCACTGATCGCCTTCTCAAATCCGACGCCATCCGCCTCTCCATGTCGGTTCTCTTTGGCAAGCCTCCCAAGATGTCGCGCACATCGGAGACCTACGTTCACCCTCGCATTCCTTTCGACTCTTCCCTCCAGTCGTACCTCCCTTCTATCGCCTCCACCCGCCAAGTTTTGGATGAGGCCGTCTCTCGCGTTCTCCACCTCCCCTCCGTCGGCTCCAAGTCGTTCCTTATCACCATTGGAGATCGCTCCATTTCGGGACTTGTTGCTCGCGACCAGATGGTCGGACCTTGGCAAGTACCTGTTGCCGACGTTGCTGTCACTACTGCATCGTACGGCTTCGATGTCGTTGCTGGAGAGGCGATGGCAATGGGAGAGCGTACCCCGCTTGCCCTTCTCTCGCCCGCTGCCTCAGCCAAGATGGCAGTCGCCGAGTCGCTTCTTAACCTCACTGCGACTTCGTACGAGTCTCTTTCGCGCGTCAAGCTTAGTGCCAACTGGATGTGTGCCGCGTCGTACGGAGACGAGGGTGCTGGTATGTACGACGCCGTTCAGGCGATCGGTATGGACCTTTGTCCCGCGCTTGGAGTGAGCATTCCTGTTGGAAAGGACTCAATGTCCATGTCGATGGCCTGGGACGAATCTGGTAATCGCAAGACTGTCACCGCGCCCCTCTCCGTCGTCATCACCGCCTTCACCCCCGTCCTCGACGTCACCCAGACGTGGACTCCCGAACTTCGCACCGACCAGAAGGAGCCTACCATCCTCGTCTTCCTTGATCTCGCAAACGGCAAGCAGCGTCTCGGAGGCTCAGCCCTCGCCCAGGTCTTCAAGCAGATCGGTTCCGAAGCACCGGACGTCGAAGATGCCGCCGTGCTCAAGGCTTTCCTTGTCGGCTCCCAGCAGATTCGTCTTTCCAACCCAGATCTCGTCCTCGCCTACCACGATCGATCTGATGGAGGAATTCTTACCACCATCGTTGAGATGTGCTTCGCTGGTCACGTCGGAGCCGAAATCATGGTCGACGCCTTCAAGAGGGATAATGATGCCGTCGCCGCGCTCTTCAACGAGGAGCTTGGAGCGGTCTTCCAGATCCGCGAGAGTGACGTCGTTCCCTTCAGCCACGCTTTCCGTCAAGCCGGCTTCCCATCGACCGCCATCCACGTTGTCGGACGCGTCGCGAGCGCCGAAGACCAGGCCATCAGCGTCGTCTCCGGAGGTTCCCTTCTTTGGTCGTCTACTCGGCCAGTACTTCAGCAGGCTTGGGCCGAGACATCATACAAGATGCAGACACTCCGAGACAGTCCCGCTGGTGCCGCACAAGAGTTCGAGAACATCGCAAACGTCACGGACGTCGGTCTCTCGTACAAGCTCTCGTTCGACCCCGCCGTCAACGTTGCCAGTCCGTACCTCGAGAAGCTTACATCGTTGAACGACCGTCCTAAGGTGAGCCACTTACATTTCCGCCGTTTGGCTGCGTACGAGAGCTAACCTTCATCAATAAAATAGGTCGCCATCCTTCGCGAGCAAGGAGTCAACGGTCACATTGAGATGGCTTGGGCTTTCTCTGCCGCTGGCTTTGCCGCAATCGACGTCCACATGACCGACATCATTTCTGGCGCCGTTTCTCTTGCTGGGTTCAAGGGTATCGCCGCCTGCGGAGGATTCTCCTACGGCGACGTCCTCGGTGCCGGCAGTGGGTGGGCCAAGTCGATCCTCCTCAACAACAGGGCTCGTGGAGAGTTCAACTCGTTCTTCACCGAGCGCACCGATACTTTCGCTCTCGCTGTCTGCAACGGTTGCCAACTCTTCAGTCAGCTCCGCGACGTCATTCCTGGCGCAGAGGCGTGGCCGTACTTCAAGCCTAACGCTTCAGGTCGCTTCGAAGGTCGTGTTTCGCTGGTCGAAATTGACGCTCCTGAATCCAAGCCGTCAGTCTTCCTCAAGGGCATGCACGGATCCGTCTTCCCTGTCGCCGTCGCTCACGGAGAAGGTCGCGCGAGCTGGAAGTCCGCCTCACCCGAGTAAGCTCTCGCCTCTTTATCCTGGGTACACTTTTTTGCGCAAGTTGCTTATCGTTCCGACTCTTCAGCTTCTCAAGCGCTTGTATCCGCTACGTCGACACTGCCGGCAAGAGGACAGAGCGATACCCCTACAACCCCAACGGAAGTCCCGAAGGAGTCACCGGAGTACAAGCACTCTCAGGCCGAGTCCTCGCGATCATGCCACATCCGGAACGATCTGTCTTGCTCGCCTCGAACTCGTGGTTCCCGAAGACGGAGGGCAAGAACTGGGGTGGCCGTGGGCCGTGGATGAGATTGTTTGAAAACGCGAGGGAGTTCGTGAACTAGCAGAGATACGCAATAGATGTTACTTATTCCTGGGAACCTGGAGTCATTGCTTCCTTCCGGCTTTTGAAATTTATTGACCAAATGTCTATGGTCCATGTACAAGTCTGCGAAGGCGCCGCGTGATCTCAAGTAGACAGAATGCGGGCCAGCGCCCCGCTTGCCCCCGCCCATATCGCCTTAATACTTTAGAACAGCCTTCCTCAGCGCCATGCTCCCCACTCTCAAATCTCTTCTCCCGTTCTCCGCCCTTCCCCACTTCCCACCATCGCCACCATGGCCGGCCTCCTTAAGCATGAGATCCTGCTCGTCAAATTCCCTAGGGTACCCCCAAACATGCCCCTTCCTTTCCTCCTCCGAGTCTTCCGGTATGCCTTCTTCCAATTTCAACGGTTCAGGCAATGACGAAGAATAAAATGCCGCGAGAAGATGAGACTGAGCTTGAGCGAGAGGGAACGGTATCACAAGAAGTGGAAGGGCGAGGAAGGAGAGGGTTGGAGAGGGTAGGTAGAAGAGTTGACGTCGGTCGATATTGTGAACTCGAAGCCCCCCGGGTGGACATGGAGTGGAGCATGCGGGGAAGGGAGAGATGGTGAGGGGGTGCGTCGTGAAGGGGGCGTGGAGTGGTGAAGCGAAGGGGAAAGAGTAAAGATGCCCAGTAGCGAACATGCTATATTAGAGTTTCAAAATCAGGGGATGTACTTCGGAATGATGTACGAACGAATACAGCTCACATCAGGTCAACATCATTCAAGCTCCTCCCGTCCTCGAACCATATCGTCTTCCCCTCAATCCTCTCTATTGGAGGGAAAATTCCAATGGCCTTCGCCCATTCCGCAGAATCAGGAGCGTCGAACGGTAGTCCTAGAGAAGACGGTCCCTTGCGTGATTGGTAAATTTTCGGCAGCGATTCGGCAGGGATGTCTGGGGAGCGTCGGTCGAAAAGAGGTTCGGCAATTTGGCGAGTGATGTCGTAGCCTGAGGCAGAGTTGCCAATGACTAAGACTGTCTGTGTCCCAAATTACGTTTGATCAGAAATAGCGCTATGAGTGAGACTGTGAGCGCACCTGATCTCGGTAAGCCTCAGGATCTCGATACCACCGACTATGTCCAATCTTGCCCTTCCACCCATCTAGTCCGGAGATCAATGGAATATACGGTTCGGTGTAGTGCCCATTAGCGACCACCACAAAATCAAATTGTTCGACTTTCGGTGTCGCGCGTTCTAATATCGACTTGTATTCACAGATCCATTCACGTTGATCACCTTCGTCGGCTGGAGTGGTCCATCGCAATGAGATTACGCGGTGATTGAAAATTATGTGTGGTCGGAGAGATTTTGCCGACGTGGAAAGGTAGGCATTGACCGTTTCGGCGTCGGGAAAAAGTGGCTGTTTTGACGAGGGGGTGAGCAGACTGTCCAGATTCGCTTCTTGTAGATGAAATGCTTACAGTATCATACGGAAATGGTTCGTCTCGATAAGCCATGAGTGTCGTTGGGACATTACATCTCAAACTCTCATACATCGCCGTCGGCGGCATTGGTCCTCCCGCATTTTCATCGCCTGGTGCGCTGACGACACATCTTCCACCTTCATCAAAGCGCACAGAGCATTTGCCGGGAGCCTCAAAGTTCCACTGCCCTCCAACGTCATTTCGAGCCTCGATTGCGACAGTGTCGATGCCCTTCGAACGGAGCTCTGATAAGGCCGCGAGCCCACTGGACCCTGCTCCAATCACCAGTGCTTTCCTGTGCATGTTTTACGTTTGTCGTTATGATGAGGGAAGAGGAGAGAGGATGTGGCCAAATGTGGCGCGGTGACTGCACCTCCGCCGGTCTACCCGGTCCGCGTGCTCCTCCACGCCGGCCGCCCTTCCAATCGTCTTGTGCCGCATCATCCAGTCTCCTCCCCTTAA
>JASZXU010000554.1:0-18340 GCA_035521515.1 Phenoliferia sp. Uapishka_3 | reverse complement strand
GGTCAAGTATTATGGGCATGATAGAGAGGATGTGGGCTTGAAGAGTAGTAGAGGGGGTTAGATGATGTTATATCATAAAAGCAGACGAAGACGAAAAATTTCGGATTGACGCTGTTGAGCGTTCGCCCACTCTTTGGAATCCGGGGCGCCCATCATTTTGCCATGTACAAACATACGTACATATTCGGCCTACAGACCACAACTTCGTTTGACTTCCACTTACAGAACCAAAGTTTTCAGCACATTCTCCTCCGCTCCGGCTCCTCGAAATCCTTTCCTTCTCCCCGTTTCCAGTGTAAAACTTCGGGGCGAAACTCCCAAGACCATAAGAAAGTTCATTCCACCAAATTCCACGCCATTTCTTCGCTTCTTCTTCTTGAATGCACTACTACGTTTCCATCTTGATGGTAGGCTTACCGTCTCTTCCATCAAATGGGGCTTTGGCCGAGCGGTCTAAGGCGCCAGCTTAAGGTAGTCTTCCTTTCTCTTGCCTCTGCTGGGAAGTAAGAAGTACTCGCTGGTCCGAAAGGGCGAGGGTTCAAATCCCTCAGGCCTCATAAGATTTTTTGATCGCGAGCAAGAGGTACATAGTGAGAGAGAGAGAAGGTTCGACGTCCGGGGGCCTGAAATGTTTTTTAGGCATTGTCAGGAGCGTTTCGTTTTTCTGCTTAAAGGAACTAGATATCTTTCTACTCGGACGTGTGCCTGTCGGCGTCTCTTCTGTGAAGCATTTTGAAGCATTTGAAGCCTCGGCGTTCTGAGATGACGGATAAATTTTAGAGTACCGCGCGCTCAGGTGGCGACTTTCGGTTCTTGTGACATTGATTGCATACTCTTGCTTTCAGTAGGTTTGCTTCTAGGACACCAGATTTCACTGGACACTGAGCTAAGCTATGGGAGTCAGTAAAGCGTCAAGCCTAGAGTTGAAAGGCGGCGTCGTTCGACAGCGAAGGTCGACCGGTCGATTGGTGTAGTTTGGTTATCACGTTTGCCTCACACGCAATAGGTCTGCGGTTCGAGTGCGTGATCGATCATGGTGGTGTGGAAATGCTTCGTCCCTTAACCTTTCCGTCTTTTTCTGGTTGCGTAGCGCGGTCGAAAAGTTATATCGCGGAGTCAAGGCGGAGTCGACTTGGGAGTCGAGCGAATTTCCTGAAATTCAGATTCAGAGCTCATCAACCCGAGGAGTCTTACTTGGCTACTCTTGGGCTACTATCTATATATGTATGAGACATGTGCAGAGAGACGGATTTGTATTGAATTTTTGAAATAGCGGCTCGCCTAAGCTAGAAACTAACCTCCGGCCCTTGCGAACTTGAGAGGGCGGGCCCTCACAGGCTCGCGAAGGGCAAAAGGCTAGTTTCTAGCTTAGGCTCGCCCGGATTCAAGCGGCCCACCCGTTTCGAGCGCCAACACCGCAAGCTTCCTCATTCCGTCGTTCCCACCATCGCACAACACTCCTTCTTCAATGAGCTACAAAGTACGAGAGTCGTATCCTCTCTACGTTGGTGGCAAAGATGATACAGGGACTGGTGAAGCGTGAGCCTCAACTCACTACGCTGCGCTGCGTCGTCCGCTCATCCGCCCCCAGTTTCCCAGTCATGGACCCCGCGACAGGCTCTCAAATAGCGCTCTGCTCCGCCGCCTCACCTTCCGACGTTTCTCGGGCCATCACGCAAGTCCTCTCCTCCTTCCCCACATCATCCACGCGAGCGCTGACCTCCCCACCTCGGGCTCACAGCGTCGCCCAAGAAACATTCGACTCAGGAATTTGGTCTCGAATGGCTCCGGCCGATCGAGCTTCCGTCATGTCTTCTATAGCGAGACTCCTTGCGACGAGAGTTGCGGAATTGGCGGTGTTGGAGAGCTTGCAGACTGGGAGACCTTTGAGGGAGATGAGGACGCAGCTTGGGAGGGTGAGGAATCTGCTTGTTTCTCCGGCGAAATAGGGATAGGTCTGATCTGGTCGATTGACGCGAGCAGCTGCCGGAATGGTTCGAATATTTTGGGAGCCTGGCGAGGACGGATGAGGGGAGTACGCAGCCTTGTCGGGGGAGTCTGGTAAGTCTATGATCTTGGAAAGCCTGGAGGAAAGAAACTAATATGTATAAATGGAATAGCTGAATTACGTCAGAAGGGAGCCGCTCGGCGTTGTGGCACTCATTACGAGCTTTAACCATCCGTTGCTGATCAGCACGAAGAAGTTAGGTGAGGCGTTGAATAGGAGGTGACCGATGTCAAACGAGCCACTGAATCATATCCTCTCTGTTAGCTCCGGCGCTTGCCGCAGGTTCGATTTTCGAATCAGAATGGAAGGTCAAGCTTTCAAAGGAGGTCGCTAATGCGCCTTCGCAGGAAACTCGGTCATTATCAAGCCATCAGAGGTAGGGATTTTCTCATTCCATCAATCTGCATACCCAGCTCATGATTTCTCTTCTCACAACAGCTTGCACCACTCACTGTCCTCGAGCTCGCCCGAATCACGAAAGAAGCTGGCCGTGAGCAAATTCTCCTCTCACCCTCGATGTCTTCACTAATCTCTACCTGATATACAGTACCCGACGGTGTCCTCTCCGTTCTTCCCGGATTCGGTGCCATTACTGGAAAAGCTCTCGTCGAAGACCCACGAATCAAGAAAGTCGACCTGACCGGAGGAACGGCTGGAGGGCGAGTGGTCGCTGGCATCGCAGGCAGTAATTTGGCTTCTGTGACCGCCGAATTGGGTGGAAAAGCTCCTATTCTTATTTTCGGTGAGTTGAATGAGCTTCAAGGGCGAGTTGTGTCTGATGGAGTTGGAACACACAGCGAACGTCAACTTGGCTTTGGCTGTTAACGGAGTGGCGTTCGCTTCGTTTATCGCATCCGGACAGGTTCGTGCCCTATTTCGCCTCGCAAATCTTTTCTTCTCTGCTAAGCAGACTCGATGCAGACTTGCGTGGCAGGCACCCGAATCCTCATCCAGCGCCCAATCCTCGAAGAATTCACCGCGCTACTAAGAGAGAAAGCAAACGGAATCGAAAGAAGGATTGGATCACCATTCAACGAAGGTTCGATGATGGGACCTGTGATATCAGCTAAACAGTTGGCGATTGTCGAAGAGCTCGTTGAGGCTGCACAGAAGGATGGGGTGGAAGTCATTTGTGGCGGCAAGAGGATGCAAGGGAAGTCGAGCTTGGATGGACATGATCTTTCTGGAGGGTGAGTTCATATCTTATGAGATCTGGAAGCCAAAAGCACGGAGCTGACGGCGTCGTATCAGCTTCTTTTACCCACCTACGATTTTGGTGGACGGTCCGTCGACCAAAATCACCTCAACTCGTATTTGGAAAGAGGAGGCTTTCGGTCCTGTGATCGTGCTCGTTCCATTTGATACTGAGGAAGAGGCAGGCTACTCAAGATTTCAAGAAAAGTCCAATCGTCGCTTACCAGCTTTCGCAGGCGATCCGCCTGGCCAATGATTCTGAGTACGGCTTAGGTAAGTCATGAAAGCTTTCGAGATGTATTCGACTCATCCTCATGGCCTCCTTTTGTTCTAGGAAGCGCAATCTGGACTCGAGATGGCTCGCAAGCAATCCGTGTTGCAAACAAGGTAAAACTCCCTCCTCCTCACTTTGCTTCTGCTCTGCTCATCGTATGTGCCCGAACAGCTGGAGGTAGGAATATGTTGGGTCAACTGTCACCATCGAAACGACCCTAGTAGTTCGTGGGGCGGCTTCAAGAATTCTGGAGTCGGACGTGAGAATGGCGTCGAGGCGTTCCATTCTTATCAACAGTCAAAGTCGGTCATCATCAACTTTGCGCCAGAGGAAGAAGGCTTGAAGACGGACGATTGGTTTAATGATGCGGGTTTTGATGTGAGGTATGGGTGAGGATTCGCGTTTTGAGGTACGGCACCCCGGCGCACGACGCCTGAGACCCAACAAGCTTCGCAAGATTAAGCAGCGCACTCGCGACTCAGAGGAGAAGCCCAGTTTCTGAAATATACTTGGAACTACGAAGACGTGTCGACTCTGATAGTCTGCCAAGCAGTCTGAAAACTCGTGGGCGTCGTGTTTGTTCGGACTCTATGAGATAAATCGACCTGCGAGTATTTGCTCATGCTGAGAGTGCATGACCATTGCATGAACATGCTTCCCAAAAAAACAGCATGGCAAGGAGCAGCAAGGTATGGTGCCCACATTCAAGATGCGATACCGCGCGGGCGCTTCGCGACTGTCGAAGGCCCAAGCTCAGCTTTCCAGCCCTCTTTGGCATTTTCTCTCAAGTCCGATCCGCTCCCCTCCCCTCGTCCAACACAGGTTGCACAAACTGAAATCCTCTACGCCTCCTTCCTGCATCTCTTCATCTGGTCCAACCCTTGGGAGCCTATCGTCGCGCATTCAGCCGCTCAAATATCAGGTCGATGCCTGACGCGAAGAAGTGCGCCGCCTCTTGAACGTGTATCTCATGACAGACAGTAGTGAGCGCATCTTCCGCTGTTTTAAATGCCCAGGCGTCTCCACTCGGTGGGTTGGAGCTGATGCTGACCCAATACGGTCCGCAGGTCAAGGCGCCGGCCGAACAGGCTTGCTGGACTTCCCCGATGAGCTACTTGCCGCCATAACTCGCTTAGTAGCTCCACTGGGAGGACGGAAGGCCCATCCCCTACGTCTTGTTAATCGCCGCCTGTCCGCAATCGCCTCCCCCATCTTCTTCGCTTCGATTCAGTTGCCGCCACAGTCACTACCGGCTTACGACGACTTTCTATCTTCTCTCATCAAAAACAGTCACGGCATCCGGGATTATGCTACCTCCCTGGTCTATCACCTCGATGATAGTGTCAATCAGCGTGCCACCTCGATCGCCGTTATGCAATCCTTCATCAACCTTCAGCGTGTGTCGCTGTCCGGATCGTCCAGGGGCACGGTTGTGTTCTCGAAGGCCTTGCAAAACGCGCTTGCCACCCTCCCTTGCCTTAACGTCCTTTCCCTTACGTCTTTACGCGTCGACGTCGAACCTTTCACCGTCGGCTCGCTTCTACAGAGATGTCCTAAAGTACGGCACCTCATTCTGAACAAGACCATAGGAGATGGAGTATACGCTAGTGAATGGGAAGATGATCCAACGACGATCAGCCTTTCCCCCAATGGCGTTGAATTGCTCGAAGTCTACACCCCAGCGACCCTGGATGCGACGATGGCGACGCGGTATATTGTTCTGGCACTAACTACGTGCCGTTCGGCGGTGCGAGAAATCACTCTTGATTGGAACGAAGCAATTGCCAACAATAGTGACCGTCAATTTGCAACCGGGGTAAGTGTGGTTTCGCTCGACTTCGTGCTGAATAATTTGGGTGATTGGGCTAATCATCTACGATCTTCAAGATACTCTCGAATTCCGTCCAATCTCTTCGTATCCAGGGTCTACTTCCGTTATTCGACGCCCCTTTCAACCCCACAGCCCACGTAACGACATCCGTCTACATGGCGACTTTCCTCGGCTGGGTCGGAACGTCCCCCCTCTCCAAGTTGTCCCTTCCCGTCACCAATAACTTTGACATTTACCCGTCGCTCATGAGCCTTCGCATGCCGAACGTCACGCATCTCGGTCTGTTGACCTGCCCTCGTGCAGCCTACGAAGCCAAGCCAGACCTCCTCACCTACGTTTGTCATTGGGATTGCACCGCGTGGTGAATGTGCACGACTAATCCAACTTCTCCGGAACAGCACACTCTCACTTCCCTCTCAGCTTTCCTCGCCTCCCTTATCTTTCCGTCCCTCCGCACGCTCCACCTTAGAGGCTGGCTAGACACAACCAGCGTCTCGATACTTGCCTCCATACCCCCGAAAAACCTCGCTATTGGCCACATCTTACTCTTCGGTTTGCTGGGAGTCTTGAGAGTTCAAGGAGTGACGACTTTAATACTGGAGAACTCGAACGGTCACCCAGACGGGGAAGGAAGGTGCTATTTCGAGTGGGCGGGCGACGACTGGACGGTCCGGATTGCGAGGTACTGGTAGTTGTTTGGTGCGGGCTAGGGTCTTCTTGAAGTTTCGAAGTCAGCAGTATCTGTTTTGAAGAAGATTTTCTGAAGCTGAAGATTTTAGTGAGGGTCAGATATGGTCAGCGTTCGCGACGCCCTTTGTGGTACCTTTCGCGGTACGTGAGAGTACATGAGAGAGAGGTCGCAATGGACACCACCTTCGAAAGCAAGGTTTTGCATTCGGTTTCTTCACTCAGCCATAAAAGTCGATTCGAGCTCTTTTGCCGCCCTGAGGTTTGCGCTGGCGTGAAGTGTGTTTCGCAAATGCAATCGTGCCGTCTCGTTCCTGCTAGCCCGCGAACTTCACTGAAGGCGACGAGATACTCAATTGGCCCGAGCCCATACGATATTGAAGTCCATCCAGCCGTATGAGTTCATTATACAGTAAATACTAGATCCATCACTCAGATTGGGTAGCCTCCGTTGGTGGCAACAGCGACACGACGAGAGAAGTAATATTGTCTGACGAGAAAGAACTGCCAGGACGCCTCACCTCATCAGGAAAAAAAAACCAATTGGATGATAAAAGAGAAAAACGCACTTGAGAGCATGATCCAACAGCGCCCTTGAAGCAGCCTGCGGGTCTTTATGACGCTTGCAAATATCGACTGCCTCTTGATCCTGACACACATCCCACAGCTGGGAGGGAAAGGCAATCAGAGCTGATATCGCGCATTGAGAGGCAAGAAAGGACTCACCCCATCGCAAGCGATAATCAAGAACTCGTCATCGGGCCCAAGAGTCGTCTCAGTCGTGTACGGCGATCCGACGACGAATTCTTTCATGGAGGAATCTCCGAGAGAGCGAGTGACGGCGAGTACACCTGGGATGGTGGAACGAAGATCAGTGAGGGTTGTTGGGACAGGAGGGTGCGAGAGACTGACCGTTCACTCGGTTGTTCATCACGAAGCCTCCGGCATCGGTAATTCGCTTCGCTTCCTTCGCGTCGGATCCTTTGTGGTCGTATGTAAGGCGAACAGCCTTCCCGCCTCGACTAGCCACGTAAACAAGAAATCAGTTAATGCCAGTCAACAGGCCAAAAAGGGCAGCAACCGGGACTCACCAAAGTACAGCTCGCGCATCTCCAGCATTTGCCGTATACAGCGTCCTTTTGGCAGCTTTTTTCACCTCCGCCGGCCCATTCACACTGACCACCGGCGCCGTAACCTCGACCTTTTCCGGCTCCGAACTCGTTGGGCTACTCCTCCCATTGAACAGTCCCTTGACTTTCTCTCCAAATCTCGCCCTCGCACTTCCTTCTTTCCCTTCTTTTTCTTCCCCTTCGACAGCGGCGATTTCCAGCGGTGGTGTCCCAGAAGTAATAGCGACCCCACTACCCACTCCTCCGCCAGTTCCGACGGGCTTTCCGTCCTCGTCTTCGAGTCGTAGGAAAGCGGTTACGGCAGTGCAGCCAGAGTGTGTTCCGCCGGCGATGGCGAGTTGGGAAAGTTTGGCGTCTACGGCGTGGAAAGTGTCGTTGAGGACATCGGGGATGGGGGTTGAAGGTGATTTGAGCAGCGCTTCAAGGAGATGCTGCAGGTGGGGCGCGCATGGAGGTCAGCGCGCGCACATGAGGAACGTTGAACGGGAAGGCTATGTTGACGCGCACCTCGTGAAAGTGTTCTCCGCACCACTCGGCGCATGCTTTGCCTGCGTGTCCGTCGAATACTGCGAAATAGCCTTGTCCTCGGATTCCTCCAAAGTCGTAGACGAAGGAGTGTGCGCTGGTGGAGAGTTGCGCGCGTTGTAAGTATGTAGTGCGAGTAGATAGCCATAGAATTGGGATAAGGGAAAGGACCTACTCCTCCATGCTCCGCCTTGACTTTCTGTTTTGATCACAAGCAACGCCGACCTTGAACGCATTGGCCGCGCTCGGATGTTGGTTCAATACGCCGAAAGTTTCTGAAGTTGAGGCCTCAGTTTCTTCGCGAGTCATGGCATCTTTTGATGACTCTTGTCGTTGCATTGTTGGAGCTATTTGGGAGAGGTCAAGACGAGGGGGCTTCGGTTTGTGTGTCGCCCCTGTTGCTCGTTCTTCTTGGTCTGACGTGGTGATTACCTTGCGAGTGTGCAAGTGGGGAGTCGGGCGAGTCAAGGGTGAAGGTGGAAGAAGTTTGAAAGTTTGAAAGTTGGAGTTTGAGGGAAGATGGGTGGAATTCCAGATGACGACACGCCCTGCTTGCCCTCCCTCTCGCCCAAACTGCTTACGTAAGAACTTGGCCTCTCCCTTCCGCCTGTCTGCGCTCCCCAGCCCATCACCAACCCAATCGTCAACATGTTCGCTTCAGTTCGTCTCGCTCGTGCGGCAGCTCTCAAAGCTCGGCCATTCTCTTCCACCAGTCGGGCTGCTTCAGAGACTCTTTCAGTCGTAAGTCGGACCCGTCTCATCCCGACCTCCCAGACCGCGAACGCTCACCTTGCTCGTTTACAAACAGCACCGCGACTCGGCTCACAACAATGCTAGCGTATGCATTGCTTGCCGACGTTGCCCTTTGTCAAACAGCTGACTTTGGGCGCGCCCACAGATCCCCTTCGCCTTCAACGCCGCGAACCTCGCCTTTTGCAACGAGGTCATCTCCCGATACCCAGCACAGTATAAGAAAGCCGCCATGATTCCTCTCCTTGAGATTGCCCAGACCCAGAACAAGGGTTGGACTAGCCTGTCCGCGATGAATGAGGTCGCTCGTATTCTTGAGGTTCCTCCGATGCGAGTTTACGAGGTATGTTCGGCGTTTCTGTATCGGTAGGGAGAGCGTGGCTTACTGGATGTAACACACAGGTCGCTTCGTGCGTTTCTCTTTGGGCTGGAGTGATGAGAGGAGGCCGCTGACCATAATCCTTGACTGCTCGTCCAATCCTGTGCTGCCGATTCATCATTTCGCATACAGCTTCTACACCATGTTCAACAGGTTCGTTTGCAGCTCCGAGTCGCACTCATGGAACTTGGACTTGTGCTGATTCATACACATCTACAGGGAGCCAGTCGGAGACTACTTCGTCCAAGTGCGTTTCCCATCCCTCCGCCCGAGCTTGTCGCAGCGTGCACCAGCTCACCCTCCTCCTTCCACAGATCTGCACCACCACTCCTTGCATGCTCGGAGGTTGTGGATCCGACCTTATTGTTGACACCATCACCAAGCACCTCGGTGTCGGACTCGGACAGACGACTAAGGACAACAAGTTCACCCTCCTCGAAGTCGAGTGCCTTGGGGCTTGCTGCAACGCTCCTATGGTTCAGATTAACGACAAGTTCTACGTGCGTTCCACGAGTTGCTAGATTGGTGCTGTAGATGGTGGTTGAGGACAGGACCGCTGACCTCGAATACTGTTGGCAGGAGGACTTGACCCCAGAAACAACTATCTCCATCCTCGACAACTTGGCCGCCGGCAAAGTCGTCAAGACTGGTCCCCAGAGTGGAAAGCGTCAGAGCAGCGAGCCGATCGGAAACAGGACCTCTTTGATTGAGCCAGTGCGTTTGGCTTTTGTTTCTGTGACGGATACGACCCAGATATTGATTTGTTTACTGCGCAGCCACCCACAACGGATCAGTTCTGCCTTCCTGAGTGGCGCTAGAAGAGTTTGGGTTGGGTTAGAGGTTGTAATCTGGAATGCAGGGGAGAAAAAAGCATAAGGCGACGCGGCACGAGAGTCCTATCGCAGAAGGCTTACGTTCTGGCCAAATACCGTCCGAGCCTTTTAAATGCCGGCCACTCGCCGACCTGAAGGAAAGATTGTGGGAGCAAAAGGGAATATGTCTTGAGGCTTGAGCACTCGATGTCTCCTGCAGCCCAATGCGATTCAATGCAAGCTGGCGAATAGCGTACGGATAAGAGCATTTAAGCCCTGATTGGGTGAATCAGGGATCATCAAGGATCATATTCACATGAGATCAAATGACTTCGTAGCTTTCGAGAAGAGAAGTACACGCGCGAGGCTTCGCGAATTAGAAAGACGGCCCCTAAACTTCGACTTGGCCGAAAAGTTCCGCCGGGCGAGCTGTGAGCGCCACTCTCACGCCAACCGCTTCATTTGTACTTCGAGATGTTCATCCCAAAGGTCTGCACTGCCTGACCCTCTTACGAATCGCCGTACTGCAGCTAACGGCGCGCCCCATCGTGCGTCCTCCTCTACAGCTCAAAGTCAAGCCAAGACGTCAACCACACATCCAACCCTGCGCCCTGGAACTATCCGCCATGCTCGGCTGTTGGGCCTCTTTCTCAGATCTAGCTAGTAACAGCGCTTGTAAGGAGAGCGCAAAGGCGTTGCATCTCTGTATGATGAAGCCGGTGCGTCTACGCCTCTTCCGGTCGCCGGCTCATTTGAAAGGCAGTTGGACTGATGTTGATGGCGTGTTTATAGGGTGGGAAAGGAAAGGCGCGGGTATCGACTGTCAACTACGCACTCGCGAAGTTTTAATCGGGGAGGAATGGCTCGGGCTGAGAACTCAGGTCGAGGGATCGGCTTGGCAAAACGCGCTGGGATGGTGCGGGTCGGATGAACGGGATGTATGTATACAGGTGAAGGATTGGTAGGGCACGAGGTGAAGGGGGAAAGTGCGCGTGGACAGAGTCAGAGAAGGGCGGAGGCAGAGGGAGAAGAATCTTGGAAGGTCGGCAGCAGGTCTGTTTTGGAACACTTCGCTCGATCAATCAGACGTAAAGAAGCGTGCGACGACTTCACCGGCTGCAGCGTGCCCCTTGGGTGCTTGTACGCACATCTTCATTTCGAGTCATTCACGAACTCGTCGAGGTCCCTGTGTCCTCGGTGACAATTTTCGTCTTTCCACGCGTTGACCACTCTCTCGATGTACAGGATTCAAGGAGCAGCCTTGGCAACACAGCAAAGGCCGAGGATCTCGCTTGTGATATCGCGTTTTCGCGGGAGCTTTCGCCCGCGGGTCTTGGAGCCACTCTCCGAATATGAGGGACATTCGGACACGGCTCGTCTGTTCCTTCCGTATACCTTCTTTCTCAGTTCTCGCCCGGATCCAACCAGATAACAGCTCGAAACCTCAGCGAGCTTCCGTCGGTCGTTGAAACCCCTACTCCGAGTCACGTCAAGCAATCATGTCGGACAACAACAATGATGACCAGGTGCTTCCTTTTTCTTTCTTGTCAGAGGAATGGTATTGTAGCTGACGCGCTAAAGCTTTAATAGAACACCAACGCCGATAACTACGGATACACACCTGGTGAGCTTCCCAGCTTTGCGTTCCCCCCTGCACCTCCACCAAGCTCCGCCAAACTCCTTCTCCTCATCGTCCTTCTTCACCTACATTTGAGCCTCGCACACTGCGCCTTTTTAGAAGATGTTTGCTAAACCAGAACAAACTTTGAAGCTCTGGGTTACAGTTTTATATTCATCGTCATCTATGTCGTATCCACGGCGCTCCACATTTTCCAAGTCTTCACGAAGAAGTCACCAAAATTCATGTGGTTAATGGTCATCGGCGGACTCGTTGAAGTGATAGGATGGGCCGGACGTATCTGGTCGAGGTATGACCAAGCGGGCGATGGGTTTATTCAGCAGGTGAGTATTGTTTTCGTGGCCGACGTCGAGCTGTGGACAGACGCTGAATTATCTGCCCCGGCGGCTCTAATTGCAGATCGTGTGCTTGATCTTTGTGAGTCTTTACTGGCCTTTTCAAGATTTGGAGGACGGATGTTTGTTCGAGGATCGGGCACCGAGACTCGGAGAGGGTGCACTGACAACGATGACTTGGTCGCAGGCGCCTTCGTTTTATTCTGCTGCTCTATATATTATGCTTGGCGTTATTGTGAGCTGTTTTTGATGAGGATGTGTTTCTCAATATCAATTCTGACTCTTGAGTGTTCAGATCGGCATCGTGGCTCCTCACAAGAGCTGGCTCTCGCCAAAATGGTTCAAGACCATCTTTATCACCGCCGATATCTTCTGCTTGGTCATGCAGAGTGAGCTTGATCCCGTATCTGCGATCTTCGGGAAAAAATGGGCTTACGACTTGCTTCAGGCGCTGGTGGAGGTTGGGCAGCTACAGCCGACACCAACTCATCAGCAGACGCCGGTGGGCAGTGCGTTCAATCTTCTTTCTTCTCTAACGAGATCTCGCTAAACTATTGTCCATTCAGCCTCATGCTCGCCGGTATCATCCTCCAATTGATTGTGATGATCGTCTACGTTCTATATGGCCTATTCTGGGCCAAGAGTTCGAGAGGCGAGCTCGAGGCAGCTGGTCGAGACATCCACAAGCTTCTGTTCGGAATGACGTTGGCGTCTATTATGGTCATCATTCGTGGCGTTTGTGCGTACCTCACCTCGCCAGCATTTCTTTCCATGCGTCCCCACTGACCTTTCACTCCTTATTTCTCTCCCAGACCGAACGGCAGAGCTATCACAGGGGTGGAACGGATCTATCGCAGTAAGTTTATGGGTCAATAGAGTTCGCTCGTTGTGCTCACCACGTGAATCGTTGCCTCCCGCAGACCAATCAACCCACTTTTCTTCTCGACGCCATCCCAATCTCCATCGCCACTCTCGCTTTGAAGTGATTGCGCGAGTCCTCGATTACCAAAATGTGAAACTGACCTCTTTCTACTCGTAGTGTCTGGCACCCCAACCGCCTTCTTCCCAGGAGTTATCGCGAATCAAGGAATAGCCAGTCAACCATCTATGAGATGAAGGAACCGGTCCTGCCCTGATAGTCGGGTCCTGAGACGCAATGGACGCTTTCCTAAGCTGTGAATACGTAGATGTAGACGCTTGTGTCGTCAATTGCCTTCGTCGCTGTCTTTCGCGCGCGCGCGCTCTCAAGATTCGGGCGCTCGCTCTGCCGCGAGTAATTGCGTGACGCTACGTGAATTGCTATAACCTTACCTTTGTAGGCGTCGGTGAGGTGTCTAGATGTTAATCGTCGTGTTGTGATCGAAGCTGTCGGATCATAGTTCCGCAACACCGACCTCGAAGGCTTCAAGAAGGCGAGTTTCGGTTTGCTGCAACGACTAAAGAATCGAATTTCAAATCTTCAAGAGCTTCAAAAATGAACTACCAATACCTCGCCAACCTTACCGACCACTCATCCGACTTGCCAACCTTCTCAAAAACGCATTTTTCTTGGCCATCCGGGTGGCCGTCCGAGTTTTCAAGGATGAGGGTGTTGATTTTTTTAAGTCGCAGAAATCCTAGTAGGCCAAACAGATAAAGGTTTGTGGCAAAGAGGTCTTTGGGAGAGGTAGTGGCAAGTGTTGCGATGCCGGAGGCGTCGAGCCAGCCGATTAGATGTAAAGTGTGGAGGGACGGGAAACTGGAGGCTTTGAGGAAGGCAAGGACAGAAGGGAAAGTCTCCTGCTCTGAAGGATCAGATACTCGCTTGTGGCCACAGATGAATTCAAGTACGAACATGGTTGAGGAGGTCGGGCTTTTCTTCGTAGGCGGCGCTACCGCATGTGGAGAGACCGAGGTACTTGAGGTTGGGCATTCGAAAGTTGAAAATAGCAGGATCAAATTCAAAGCTTGTCGATACTGGGAGATACAATTGCGGCAGGTGGGATTTCCCTACCCAATCGAGGAACTTCGCCATGTATTCGGATGTCGCAAGATGAGCAGCAGGGTACGTGTGGCGGTCAAATAGAGGCTTCAAGCCCTGAATTCGTAATGTTTTCGCATTATCTGACAAAACCTGAGATGCAAAGAGTGAAAAGTATCAACACACTTCGACTCCAAAGTGCCCGAGCTAGTAGCTGAAAGCAACTCACCCTTCCCAGAAGTAAGTTGTCGGAAACATTGGCTTTCGCTTCCTTCCACTCGAGCACGATGTGTCGAGCGGACTCGCAGCACGCGAAGAGAGCAAATACGATGTAGCGTGTTTCAAGGCGACCTTTTGCAACCTGTGGGTTATAAACCTCCAGCACCTGCGGCGCAACGTGGGGGAGGTATACTGTAGTGTCGTCCTTTTCTCTATGCCCGAATACCCCATCACCTGCAGTTCTGTTGAGAACCAGGTGTTCTACTTGAGAACGGCACCGTCCTAGGAGTGTGCCAATCGGATACGCTTTCCTGCTGATGTGTAGGTTGGCGAGGGAAAGAGTGTGAAGTTGTGGGAGCTGAACGAGAGCTTCTCCGATGATCGTCGGTAACTCTTGTTTGTGAACCGCCGATAAAGAAAGTCGCTGGAGGTTGGCCAAGAATCCAAGACCGGCAGCCGGAGTAAAGTCTTTGCCGTCTGGTGAGAGGCGGTATGCCAGAGAGGTCGCAGCTACTTTGATGCCTCTACGATTTGCAAAGAGGGACCCGAAAAGCTCATCATACTCGGGCGAGGTCTGGTCTGGGATGGCGATGGAAGCGAAGAAGATGGGCGTCGCAATGGTGGAGAGGCGACGGTTGACCAAACGCAAGTTTTGCGCTTTCCGACCTCCAAGTGGAGCTACTGCACGAGCGATGCTTGCCAGAGTCTCATCCGGTAGGTCAAGAAGGCAAGCAACTGGGGCTGCAGAAGCGGGGAGGTCGGTGTCAGCTCCAAGCTACTCTGCTCGATCGCTTTGATATCTTCCGGCTGAGAAGTAGCTCACCGTTGCCTGCCATATAAGCTGGCCCTTCAATGATACAGATGCTCGACGTCTCACGCGTTGAGAAGGGATCTGAAGGGTTGCGCGCGCGCAAATTTTTGGGTTTGGTGGGGAAGGAAAACGACGGCTGCCGATCGAATCCGGGGCAGATGTGCAGACAGATGTAGACGCAGGATAAGACGTAAGAGATTTGGTCTGGCGCGAGGGGTGAAAGGAAACAGGAAGTGCTCTCAAACACTTCGGGTGGAGACGGCTTTGAGCTCGGACACGCTTCACGCTCCGCGGGACCGCAAGCCCTCAACTTCCGCCGCATTCTGGCTTAGAGCGTAAAGATCCATATATGTTTATGCTCATAATATTTGCGAAGAAGAGCAACGCTCGGAACTTCAGCTTGTTGTAACATTGGAATAACTTGCTGGGGAGAGTCTTTTGTTAGCAAGGAACTTCCTAGAGAACGTCGTAATCAAATAGTCCATTGTCCTCTGTCTCGACCTTTTTTCTTCAAGGCATCAATGGAAAATGACCGAGCTGGCGGAGTCAGCTTCTCACACCAGCCAACCGACGCTGGGCTAGTACGGCGCTTCGATGACTTGAAGTATGGCGTCGGCGTACTCACTACCGTTACCGTAGTGACTCTCAATAGATAACTTTATCTTCTAGCAGTGTATTTAGCTCTATAATAAACATACGTAGGGCCAACAACGCCCTCCCGTATCAGAAGGCTTGGTCTTTGTGCCCACAGTCGTGTGCTCAGCTCAGCGGAGTTGATCGGCACCCCGTCGATTCCAGTTTTTTCAAAGCTTAGTTGTAAGTTTGCCTGAGATATCTCCGAGAGTTCCAAAGCACTGAAAGCACCGCCTCCCGGTACAGAATCGCTGTATTCGTTTTTACACGACTACAGCGCCATCACCCTCAACCGGTCGATTGGTGTAGTTGGTTTATCACGTTTGCCTAACACGCAAAAGGTCTGCGGTTCGAGTCCGTGATCGATCATTTCGGAGAGACGAAGCCTCCCATTCCTCGCTTTCCTCTCCCTTTTTTGCGTCTTTGTCTCCACAGGTCTCCACCGCCTCAGCTCATTCCACTTTCCATCAATGTTTATCAGCCTTGTGTATGAACGCGAGCGAGCAGGAATCTGCCTTTCTGGAAACCCAAAAGTGCAGCCTCCCGACCTCTCGTCTTTCGCACTGCAGCACTACTCCAGCCCGCACAAAAGCTCTCGCCTCCCTCATTATGCCCCATTCGTCAAGTCTCAATGATAATCTTACAGTAATCTGCTTTTCCCCACCCGTTCTGCCCCTTTCCTACCCACCTAGGCCTTGGCTTTCGGCCTGCACTCCTCCCCACAAGTCCTAATAATGACTCCATTCCCATTCTTCTCCCCTTTCGTTCCTCCCTCGTCGGCCTCACTGAACGCAACCGCAAGTTTTGTTCCGTCCGCATTGAATTCGAGAGCAGAAATAGGCGAGGGGTATTTCGGGAATTGACGGAGACGCTTTTTGGCGAGGGGGTCCCAGATTGAGACGGTGCAGTCGCCGCCGCCGGTTGCGAAGGTGCCGTGGCTGGTGAGAGACACATGAGGATTAGCTGAGAAGAAGAGGAAGCTATTGAGATTGTGGAGGAAAAAACGTACACCGCGTTGAAAGCGAGACCTTGAACGGGGTAGACCGTGTCGACTCCTTCGATGACTTGTCGGTGGCATTTGAAAGCGTACTTCTTCGCTTGAGCTGCCGGGGAAGGGTCGAAGAATTCTACAGCCACCCTTCCTTCTATTGAGGTGGTTGCGTATCCTGCATCATTCGATAGTCGGCATCAGTAATCGCGCCCATCCTAGACTCGAGACCAAAAAAAAAGGCGCACCATCATCATTAGGCATAGCCCTAACCGCCCTCGTCATAAACTTCAACGAACTCTCCCTCTTCTGCCACGGTTCAATCTCTCCCTTCTTCTCAATAGCTTCACCAAGCATCCTCGCGTCCCAAATCCAAACCGCTCGTCCACCCATAGCAGCGATGATCTTCGTGGTTGAGGTGGCTAAGGAATAGACTTTGCCAGGGAGTTGGATTACGGTGGATGAAGAGGGGTCGTTGGGGGAGGTTACTCGGAGAGTCGAGTCCCATCCGGCTGAGAGGACAGAATCTGCGGTAGGGGGAAGCGGTGAATGGGGATGGAGGGACGGAGTGGGAAAGAGACAGGGACGGACTGAGTTGAGAAGAGTATTCGATACATTTGACGGCGTCATCGTGGCGAACTACGACTGATGAAGCAGCAGAGTTGAAGTCGACCCTGTTGCAGCCCATCAATCAGCGCCGCTCTTGCCCAGCTGCTCAAAGATGAAAGGAGGACTCACGACTTCACTTCCTTTCCCAAACCACCAGCGAAGACTTGCAAGTCTGAAGTACCCCAAGCTACGTCGAGGACTGCACCTCGCATTTGAATCTTGCGCACATTGGAGGGAGAGTTTAGGTCGTGGAGAGCGACGTTCTGGTTTGGCAAGTGGTCAGTTTACGACGTTGGAGAGGGGAGAAGGGACTTACTGAGTCCCAGGCTCCGGAGAGGAGAAGGTCTGGGTTTGTTGGATGGAATGCGAGTGAGGAGATTGACTCGCGGAAAGGCGGCAATTGAAGATCTGTCATCACACAGTATTCAGTACTCCACAATGTTGAAAAACTGCAAAGTGCGCGTACCGGTCGCCATCGTTGTAACGGCGAAGGTCAAGCGATGAACCTCAAGGCGCGCCAAGTTGACCGTCACGGCTTGCCTTCCACCCACGCGCCATGTCAGACCTCGATCCCACTCCCAGCGCCGTCCCAGCCTCTTCATCCTCAGATTCATCCTCAGATGAACCAATCTTTACCGCCCTCCCCGAATTCAGCGACGACGAAGCTCCCCCACCTCCCAAACCTCCCATCGCCTCCTCTTCCCGCGCGCTTCCAAAAGGCGCTCCCGGCAAGAAGAAGATGCCACTAGCAATGCTCAAGAAGAAGCTCGCTGGTGGAAGTGGGAAGGAAGAGTCGAAGCCGGCTGCACCGAAACCGGTTAAATTGAGCGATGAACAGATGGATAAGATCTTGCAGCAGCTGGTGTTGCAGGAAGGTCCGGAGGCGGAGGGGATTACGAAAGGAGATGTACAAGCTGTAATTCGGGAGGTGGGGCTGACTAAAGAGGTGCTCCAAGGGAAGGCTGGGTTGATGGGCAAGGGTGGCAAGGACGCGGCGTTAGTCTCTTTAAAGCTTCCATCTGTAGCTCGAGAAAGACCGCTCATTCATTTATTGTTGTAGCTCGCACAAATTTTGGTCAACCCAACCCGTCACACAACTCGGAACTCGTACGTCTGCGCGTCCCCACCCCGACTCTTTCGATTAAACAAGGCCTTCCTTCGCAGCCGAAGAACAGATCACAGAAGGACCCTTAGAGCCCAACAAAGCTATCGAAGACATTCGCCAAGAACCATTCGACCTCCCGAGTGAATTTAAATGGGTAGCAGTGGACCTCGCCAAACCTGCAGAGGTGAGATCGATTGTTGTACACACGGACCCGCTCGAGCTGATTTTCAGCTTGATGACCATGTAGTTAATCGAGGTGTATGAGCTGTTGACGCATCACTATGTTGAGGATGCCGACGCTACTTTCCGCTTTGATTATACGGCGGACTTTATCGAGTGGTGAGTCCTGACGAGAGCTTCCGCGGCGGGCAGGAAAAGATACTCAAGAAAGTTCTGGATGAGCAGGGCCCTTCGTCCTCCTGGCTACGTACCAGACTGGCACGTCGGTATC